>WSFP011371993.1:0-31104 GCA_009831015.1 Picea engelmannii
GGCAAGGTAACAATGCAAATGGTTGAATTGTGGAACTTGGATCATGTTATGGTTTAAATGTGTTGATATTCTCGATGCATTGGTTGATTAATGTTGTAAATGGGGGCTCATTCGCATGTACTATGGAGTAAATGCGATATCGGTGGAGGCGACGTGCATTTACTGCACATCACCTTTACCCTTCCAGTTGGTCACCACCCTAGTCGGAATATTGTTTGATTTGGTTGTTGTGATTGCACTCCGGATTTTTGGTAGGGTGAAACTGCTCGGCCACCTCTCGTCTTAAGGTTTCGATTAACAGGTATGTCTCTTTTGGCCATTCTTGGTTTCACTCTAGTTATGAAATATTTTTTGGCTCAGTTGTGTGGGTTTGTGTTTGTTTTGAGTACCGCAATTGTGTGGAATTTTGGTTTAGATGGAAAATGGATGGTTATGCTTATAATTGTTTGAATTCATCGAAGTTGGTGGTCTTCCTGGGTGATAGCTTGGTTACCACTGTGTTTGTTAAAAGGTTTTTTTTATACATCGTGGCTAGATGGTTGTCTTCACAATTCTTGAGTTTAACTAGGGATTTTTTTTTCTTACTCGGCCCCTGTCAGGAACTGTCTCTCGTTCACAAGCGTCATAGTCCTCTTTGGGCGTACGCCTTTAAACCTTGAAGCTTCACTATGGTTGGTTCCTTCCCTCCTATGATGGCTACTGTGAAAACCCTTAACAGTCCATACTGGAACCGCATAAGGATTACGTCGAGCCTGTTAAATTGTTCCTTATTTTTGTGGTCTATTACTTTGAATATGGGCTCACCTGTTGGTCGTATAGTGTTCGTGTTGGTATAGCTTTCGCCACTACCTCTGTGATAATAGCATGAGACTTACATTGCAATTGCACTCCTGAAAATGCACAGTTACCAGCCTGGTGTAAAAGAGCTCAGTTGTTTTAATGGAAGGGCCTCTGCTCATTTCGATTGGGTGTGTGGTTATACACAGTTACCACGGTTGTTCGGTTGGTTGGTCCTTTTTACCACAGTGGTGAATTGTTGGTTAATGAAAAGTCATTAGTATTTGTGCTTATGATGTTTTGCAAAGTAAATTATTGAACTGGATATATCTACTGCATTTTTTTTGTTGTGGGTAGAATAAGCTTGAGTATGTGCGGCATGTTCACTCACAGGCGACTTAATAAATAATCCAAAATGATGTTTTGAGTTATGTCATGATCATATGTTGTTGTGTGATTACTGGAAATATTACACTTTGGGATCCTCTGAGTTGTGCACCGTGTGTAATATGGATGATGTGTTTTATGCTCTATAAGAACCATTG
The DNA here is from genome assembly GCA_009831015.1 of Picea engelmannii. Classification (NCBI taxonomy): domain Eukaryota; kingdom Viridiplantae; phylum Streptophyta; class Pinopsida; order Pinales; family Pinaceae; genus Picea; species Picea engelmannii. The sequence continues at coordinate 1,323 of WSFP011371993.1, forward strand.
AATTTTAAGTGTGTTATTTATTGCAATTGATCACTGTTGATGGCATTCGTGTTGGATATTTGGCATGTCTTTTAAGTCGCATTGAGATGTTTTGTTTTACAGTGGCATGGTTACATTGCCTTGGACATTTTCCCTTGCATAGCATGTGTCAAAGTGTTGGTTGATGGTTGTATAATAAATTGTCATTTCAGACATGGCATGAGAGGTTTTGGTTATTTTGGTCTTGATTATTTTACTGCGTATATGTATGGGAACGAATATCATTATGGATCTTGATTGGCTCTATTACAGAAATAGTGACTTCATTTTTATCTTTTCGAACATTGCTTTGAAACATAGATGTGGATTTGGTAAATGTATGACAGTGATGAATGTTAATAATTACGGATTGGGAATGAGTGTTGTTGTTGATTGTTATAAAGTGCAGAATGTGTGAATAAAGGAAACAAAACCTCTTACAGATTGTGTGAATTAGTTTTGTTTTGTAATGACTGTGGGATGTTAATGGAAAGTGAAATTAGGTAAATACACAGGGATTTTACTCAGTCATCTGATTGTTGGTTGATGCATATATTTCTTACTGCAAAATATGTTATGGATTGCTTGATTAATATCATCAATAGTAAACGTTTTTTTTCCCCCTCATTATCTCATTTTTCGCTAATTACAACCCCCTCACATATCCCATATTCATTTTTTTCACCCCCTTTTCTGATGTTGATTACAGCTAAGAGAATTTATGTGTTAAGTGGATGAACGGGCAGTGTCTTAAGTGGATTGCAGTGAGGTTTTATTTGGTTTATTTACAGTTGATTGATGTTATCATTGAGCAGTGACCATTTCTTCTCCCCTTTCATTATATCATATTTTTTCCCAATACAAATCCCTCACGTTTCCAAGAAAATTGTTTCACCCCCCTGCTCATTGTTTAACATTAGAACAGTTTGTATGGATTGGATTTCATGAGCCTGATACATTCTGAGCCAAATCTATTTCATATTTTTAAGGATTTGTCATGCATGGTTATTTAAAAATATTGTTTTCTAATCATTAACATATGCAGGATGAGATTTTTCAGTCAGGGAAGCCATGGACGAGGAAACAAAGGTAGAGGTAACTGAAACCGAGGCCCGAGAAGGTCCAGGTTCTCTATACATTTTGACATTGTTTTGGAAGATATTGTCCAAATGTTTTATGCGGGATTCTTTGATTAGATTGGGCAGAAAATAGTCCGACCTAGGCCTGAAAGGCCTCCTTTCCAAGCCCCGCAATGACAAATTGACTTCAGGGTTTTTGGACAACATGTTTTATTTTGGATATATGAGTATTATTTTTGAAATAATTTTGATTTTCATGAGATAAAATTTCCAAAAGTAAATATGTGGATGGGAGGCACACGGAGGTGTGTTTTCTTAACTAATGGATTATGTTATGATAGTTATGATGGTTATGAACTAAAGGGAGTCACAAGGGGTCCCACCTACTAGTTATTATTTATTATGACCCTTTTTATAATTATTACTTGTCCCCCTAACTAATGTTAGTTGAGTCTTTTAATTAACTTAACTAATGAGTTGGTTTAACTACTTCAACCAATTCTAACTTGTAAAAGGCAAGAGGAAAGGGAGGAACAAAAAGGGAGGGAAGCAAAAGCATGCTAAGGTTTTCTCCTTGAGTTCATGTTGAGATAGTTCAGTTTTCATTCATTCACATATTCATCATAGCCTAATTCTCTTTTGTGATAGCAGGGTCTTATTGTAGACAACAATATTCAAGGTTGAATCAAACCATTCAGACACTTATACTTTAGAGGTGTTGATCTATCTTTGATAGTCTGTGTAGACTTGTTTGTTTGTGAATTAATTTTCATGACTGATAAAGGCTATTGTGCAGAGTCGAGTGGGCGTCAATCTGTGGCAAGTTGATCCATCTTTTAGAGTTCAGTTTTGGTTTTCTATCAGAAGTCCTTTTGTATGTTCCATCAGGATTTCTAAGTTTGACTTTGGTCCAAGGTTTCTGTGTGAAGTTTTGTAAAGACAATGATTCTTTGGTGAATTGGAATGAAATAAAGGATTGCTTTATGTCTCATATATATTGAATATCATCTTGGCATATTTACTTATGTTCTTAGATTTATTTCAGCAACTCATATGTTCAGAAAAATACATAAAAATTGAATTTCCAGCAAGTTTGTTTTTATAAAAGACTAGCCTAAGCACTTGTAATTAATACTTGTGAGTTATAATATATATTTTTGTTGGCTATAAACATAGGGTGATATTCCCGTCTACTTTAATTTAGCCAAGTAAAGTCTGAAAATGCTTGAGTAAGATCAACTCATGTATTTTCTTCAACACCTATCTAAGGTGAAAGTGCATATGTGTTCTCTTAGTTTTCTCCAATTTGTGGTTTGGGTCGGGATTTTCCAAACCTACAACTTGTGCGATAACATTTTGACATCGTTTTCGGGGAGGATTTTGAATCCTCTTATGAACCCTAATGACACTTTGGAAAGATATCCCAAAGCCTTTCCCCCGCTTTCCTAGTGACTCCACCTGAAGGAAGTTCCCCTTCCACCTTCGATGAGCTCTTATTGAAGCTCATATGGTAACTCCACTTTCCTATAACCCTTCTTCCCTTAATACCTTTCCCCCAGGTAGGTTCAAACCTTCTAAGCCTCCCATCAAGTCTCCCCTTGTCAAAACCCTTTTCACGGTACCCTTCCCTTGCTCCAATGGCTCACCCTTGGGAAAAAGACCTTTATAAACCCCTTAACATGGAAACCATCCCTGGATACCCTAACAAAATGCCAAAAGAGTCTCACAAATGGTTGCAAAAGTTTTTGGGAAACAATGTCACCATTGCAGATGATCATCTCTATGTCATAGGTCGAGACATGGAAAATGCAGAAGTGAAACATTAGGATATAGCCATGAGGCTACTAGCCTCATCTTTGACCGAAGATGCCAGGATATGGTTCAGAGGACTACCTAACAATCACATAGCATCTTATGAGGATTTTCCAAGTTATTCAAGAAAATATGGACAACAAAGAAACACAATGGGATGGTGGTAGCTTAGTTTAATCAGATAAAGAAAAATTAGAACGAGAAAGTGAGTGAATTTGACACCATGTTCGACAGATTATAGAGTCATATTCTGACATATTTGTGTCCTACTGCTATGGCATTTTTTCTCCTTTATGTGAATGCATTTGATGGGAAATTTTTATTTATTCTAAAGGACAAGAAGCCCACCACTTTGGCACAAGCCAAAGAATATAGTGCATAAATTGAATAAAATCTCCTTGAATCAAAGATTGATCTTTTTTAGTATCCTCGTGTCAAGGTAGAAACAAATACTAAGTATTCTAGTAGTAGTGCTCCTGACCCAATTTCCCTCTTGAATTAGAAGATAGATCATATGAGTACTCAATTTTTCCAAGCATTGAATCATATTATGGCCCCATTAACTACTTTGGAGAAAAATCAATATACCCCTAGACCTTAGTTTACCAGATAGCAAAGAGATGCCACAAGTTGGAAAACAAGGCCTCAACAAGAGTCAAAGGCCCCTGATAATTTGAAACTAGTTGGGATAGTTGACACAGAAAATACACCATGGTGTTCTCCATGCAAAGAACCTCACTAAGAGGATGAGTGTCCCCGATGAGATAAAAATTCTTTCGATCGTATGAACTTCATGGATATGATTTTTAACTTCCAATATGAAGAAGTCACATAGGAACAGATTGACGAAGCCATAAGACAAGGGGAAAGAGAGGGGAGACTCTGGGCCTTGAATAAGTTGACAGACGATCAGAGGAAGGAACTAAGGAAGAGGGAATATTTGACATACATCAAAATAAATAAATCTTCAGCCCCTCCATCACAACCTATCGCTCCTCCTCCATCTACAGAGAAGGTTGTCCCACTGCTTCCACCTCTAGTGCATGAGTTTCTTCCTAAGCCAACTCCCACAGATGAGATTCAGTTGAACATAGACTTTGCATCCATATTTGGAAAGTTGAATGTGAGATTCCATGTGACAGATATGTGAAAAATCCCTTTTGTAATGAGGGAAGTCTTGAATTTATTATAGGTACTAACTAAGACAGAGGATCCTCCATTCATTTTCAACACCATGTATCTTGATTGGCAAAAGGACAATACTCCTCCTTTCTATCTTTCAGTGGGCATGAATGGCCTTTTCCTGAACAATTGTATGCTAGATTCAAGGGCCTCAACAAATGCCATGTCATTGAAGGTAATGGAACAACTTGGTTTGAAGACAACCTGACCCTATGGAAACGTATGTGACATTGATTCTAAAAGAGTCAAGGTTTATCGATTATGTGAGAACGTTGAGGCCTTTTTGATTGATTTTCCGCATATCATCCTCCTCATGAATATAGTAGTTATTGATGTCTTGGATTCTTGGGGGATTCTTTTATCGAGGATTTGGTATGCTTCCCTCCAGGGTTTCCTTAGCATGGACCTCACCCATGCAGAAATTCCCATGGGGAATGGCACTTTTGAGGTATTATACAGTCGAGAGTGAGCCGATAAGTATGTGATTGGTCCCAACAGTCCTGATTATACAAGAGAGAATGAGTTTGATGAAGTTCTGGACACCATTGAGTATGATCCATAGGAATTACCTTTCATGCAGGAAGACTGCATAGACATGCTTCTCCCAAGGATGAATGAATACAAATAGAAACTGACAAAGTTCCAAGGGAAAGAGCTAGGGTCTATCCAAATATTGAAGAAATAAGATAAAGAACGTGAAGAAGACATCAAAAATGAAGTCAATGCAGGGCCTCCTTCCTATCCATACATTGAGAACATATCTTACATCAACTACAGTGAAGGAAGTCTTATGTTCATGTAGGAAAAGAAGAAGGGAAAGCCTAAATATGACCAGAAGGATGAAAGCTCATGGCTTGCGCCTTACATTATCAAGAATAAGTCTGAGAAAGAGAAGCATTATTTGACAGCTTTCGATGGGAGAGAGATGTCATTGTCAGTGGATGGGTCTCTTCTCCGACCCTATGTTCAGATCACTTGACTTCTTCAAGGTCCAGGCCCCAGGTAAGTAGGTAGTTCATCTTTCTTTCCCTACATTTGCATATTGATTTCTCATGATAGTTTTTATGCATTTCATATTTCATTTTTCTCTACTTGCATATTGATTTCATGTTTAGTTTAGAAATTTTTTTAAAAATGCTAAAAAAACAAATTCTAGATTAGTTTCATTTTTTATTTTGATGTATATAGATGAAGGGTGATAAAACCACCATATATTTTATAGTGTGATGTTTCATTGTAGGCATAGGTCCACCAGGATATGATGCGGTTCTCATGCACTCTATGGCGAGCATATGTCCCCGAGTAGGAGAAAGATGTTATCCCCAACTCCTAGAGATAACTAAGGAGATGATGTCTCAAGGCCCTCATGTTGCAAACATGGAGTACTGAGAGACATCTTGACCAGTAGTGTCCACTTGCACAGACAGAGACCCACCTCACCACCACAGTTCCAAGTTCATCATGACGGTATCCACCACATCAGTTGGCCTCCAAAAGACATTGGGTCTTTCTCCATGAGGTACAAGTCAGGTATTATGGTGAAGGTAATTTCAATATTTGAGTAATTTGAGTTTGTTGCATCTATTAATGCTTTTGATTATGCGACGTTTGCTTGGGACCCATGAAATAATAACTAATAACAATTTCCAACCAGGGAGGGGCATGTGTGGGCATTGTTTTTATTGCTTAGGTAGAATCCCCACACATGTTTAAAACTTGGGGAAGCATGATGTGACCAGGGTAGAGTCAAGGTAGGAAAAAATTTGCATGCTTAGGTAGAATCCCCACCTTGGATTCAACCTGGAAACATCCTAAAATAATTAAAGGCAATAAATGGGCTTGGAAAAAGGTTACATTGAAAACGAAGGTGCAGCACACCCTCTACAAAGGCGCCCATAAGTGAGACATTACAAACCCTTGTATGTCATGAACCGCATGCCAAAAATTCTTCCTCTCATCCATGACACTTCATCCACATGACTTAGAAGTAGGTCCCCTCAGGAAACACCCCTAAACTTGAGGTACGATTCACCCAATAGGTCAATTTGTCAACACTCCCATGCCTAGTAAACTTGGAAAATTCCATAGGTTTTTGGAGCATTGGTATATTTTGATGAGGTAGTTTGGATGTATGTGCTTAGATGGATCTTTTATTGATTCTATTTACTCATCATGATTTTGCAGGACCCAGTTGGTAGACAGTTCTGGAAGAACAAGCCTAGCTTGGGCTTCCATGGGGCTTGAATCCCACAGGTTGGATGCCAAGGTCCCACATACTGGATGGTGAAGATATTCCTTTGGAGGCCTAGAAGACATCATGGAGGATCTAACCTATCCCCTACCATCCAAACGTTTTTCCTAAGAAGGCCAAAATGTCACCCTTGAGGGCTTGACGTCATAGTAGGGCTAGGGTTTGGTGGTTGTTGAGGACACTTGGCATGTTTTGAAGGAAGGAAGCCATGGATCATGGAGAAGAGGATTGTATCAAATACATGTGGCCTTTGGAGGCATATCTCACCCATATCCTACTCCAACAACTTGCAAAAGTGCCAAAACATCACCCTAGAAGGGTGAAGTCTTACTTAGGGTTTTACTCGTGTGAAAATTATGAATTAAAAAAGTATTATTTTATGTAAAGGGGAAATATTAGGGTTGCTGACCCCTTTTCTTGTGTTTTACCCTAACTTTGTGGACAAACTATGTCTAGAACATTTTGTATAAATAGAGATCACCTCTAGTTCATTTTTATCATAACTCTCCCTCTTGTGAGAAGTATCCTAGCTGAAATTTGCACCCTTTTTGGGAAATATATATCTCTCTCTCTTGTGATCTTGTTATGGTTTATTTATGATATTGTTGGAAGAAGTAGTGTGCTACCTCTCTTGGATATTTTCTCTTGCATTTATGGTGGATTATCTTGGTAAAGGAAGGTATATCTTGTTGTTGCTTGGACTAGGTAAGGAAGCTACCTCATTGTTGTTTCATTGCTTGGTTACAAGTGTATTTTGCTAGAATTTCTTGGGGAGTATAAGGGTTTACAACCCCACCATATCCATTATTTTTTTCTTGAATTAATTTGTTGTTTAAGATTTTACTAGCATAAGTAAAAGGGTTTACACCCTCCTAGTACTTCCTAGTTAACCTTGCTTGCCTTGGGGAATAAAAGGGTTTACATCCCCGAGGAGATAGAATTTTTGGCTCTTTATTTGTTTGAATCCATAACCCAATAGCTAAAGGCACTTAATTTCATTAGAGAAAAAAAATCTTGCATTGGTTAACGTGAAACTCAGGATTTTGAGATTGTCTAAATTGGAATCAATTCTATGTTTTATATGTTTGGTTGAGCCACTAGCGTGTCTCATTTTTCTAAGTACTTATTTATTTTGTTATAAAATTTCATCTACAGCCATTAGGGTTGCAGAAACCTTAATCTTAATCTCTTAATAACTCACAAACCAACTGTCAAAAGTTGCTAAAAGTTTGCCCCTATCCTCTACTAATCTCAGTGCAGTTTTTGGGTGGATTGTTGGCAAGTTTTGGTGGTTGATCTATTTTCTGTAACAATTTTTTTGCTACATACATAAGGCTTCAATAGTATCTCTGCAATACTAATCTCTTACATCCTTGTTTCATTGCTAAATTCTTATGCATTAATACTTGAGTTAAACTAGTCATTGCTAGCTTGTTTCTTGCAATCCTAACTAGACTTTTAGGAACTTTATTTGCAGCTCTTATTATTTTTTAATTTCTGATATATATTACTGTTTATTTCTGCAATTAGGGACGGAAAGCTTAAATTTTTTGTCCAATGTATTATTGGGCTTGAATCTTTGTTTTCCTTGTGGCTCGGGCAGGTACCATCACTCCTTAGCAAGTATTCTATACAGTGACACATATTCTACCATCTACAAGACTCTTTTCAATCCCTTATTACCTTACATATTTGACCTATAGGGGCTCTCTTCATCATCTCTTCATTTTCCATCTCATTCCCCCCAGGGTCACCGAGATTCCCCCCTTGAGGTGATCACTTCATCTCAAAAGTGATGGGAATACCTATTTAAGGTGAAAGTGGGTAGGTGTTCTCTTAGTTGTCACCATTTTGTGATTTGGGTCGGGCCTTTCCCAACCCACAACTTGTGCGATAACATACCCAACCTCAGTCGAATCAACCCTAGTTACAATTTGGGCTTGGGAATCAAACGAGTGTTCTTTATCAATTGTATGATTTGACATTAACAACAGCTACAACTCATGAAGAGCATGAAATATCATGGGAAACTCTTTCCCATGAAAAGGAAAGATAAATTGCAAGAAGGAAGAGAATACAAGAAATAAATTGAAGTTGGAATCATACGAGGGCCCAATAACAAAAAGTAAAAGCAAATAACTTCAAATTTCAAAAATTGGAGAAAGTTCCACCACTGAAAAGGAAAAAAATCCAATCATGGATGATAGGTGGGTGATAGAAAAGAAAGAAATGAAAACCCTGAGAATCATGAAGAGAGGCAAAGGGTTCCACGAAGAAGGGTTAGAAATAGCCCACTTAATCTTCAACGAGAACAACATCAATTGCCAAATCTTCCACAAGGAGTGTTGCCAACATTTTTACAAGATGGAGTGATGGACCCCAAAAGACATATGTATATGTTTTTGAACATGTGTGAGATTCATTTAGTAGAACATGATGATGTAATGGTCATATTATTTCTTCAAACATTGACAATCTTGGCATATGAATGGTAAATGTCTCTTCCTGCAAGATCAATTTCATCATTTGATGACTTAGAAACCATGTTCTTGACCATGTATGCTCCTCTGGTAGCATATCATACTTTGCTCACGCAATTCACCCAAATCCATTTGAAAAATGGTGAAAGGATTAGAGATTTCAATCTAAGATTTTTCAAGACACTAAATCAGATTCCAAAAGAACAGAATCTAAATGCTCCATTCATACTCAGGTGTTACAAAAATGCAATGCCCTCAAATGTGAAATTTTCCATCGGGGATGCATAAATTGAAGACCTAAATGGAGCTATGCATAAAGCGATAGAAATGGAAGAAATCATGTTGTAAATAGATGTTGATCCAGATATCATCCTCAGTAAATTCCAAAGAGAAATGGATAATCTTTACATTTCAAATCAAGGGGCATCGACTTCTAAGAATGTTGAAAATCGAGGAACAAGGAATGTTGAAAATAGAGGAATTGGTGGAGTGATCCTTCAAGGAGTAATCCATAATGTAATAAATGATCCAGTGGTAACTCAAGATACAAAGTAGAGATTGGAAATAGCTCAGATGAATCTAACAATCTGACAAATGAAAAATGAGCTAACAATATTAAGAAGAGGAGATTTTTTTTCTTCCATGAATCAAAACCCTAGAGTTATGGCTCAAGAACAAATAATAAATCCTCTTCAAGAATATATAATTAGAGATGAATATGAGCATAGACAAAAAAACACCAAGGGTGAAAAATCCTAATGATATCATATTGGAAGAGGTCTTTGATGAAGAAAATTTTGAAAATTTTGACCAAGAGGTTGAAATCATTCAAGATGAAAGTATTTAATCTATACAAACAGGTGAAGTCAAGATGTCCTTGTATATATTTGATGAAAAAGAATAAGTTGACATCTCTCAAGAGAACGTTGTCCAAACAAGAGCACAAGTTGATAAATTTAAAACAAAGGAAAAAGAAAAAGAGAAAAACAAAACAAATGTTCCAGAAACATAAAAACAACAACCAGTTGTCAATCAAATGAATAATTCTCCACAGATGACTTATACTGTAATCGATGACTTGACCAAATTGAGAATTACTCTCCCTTTTATGCAAGTCGTAAAATTCCCACAGCAAAGAGAAAATATTCTCAATATTTTGGATGAGCCAACTACAAGAATTGAGGTCGTTGTAACAAATTCCAAGCTTCAAAAAAATATTTCAGCAGTTAAATCAAGAGGCAAGGTCCCACCATTCTACATCACAATAAAAAATCATGATGTAGTATTACACAATTGTTTGGTTGATACTAGAGCAACCAACAATATTGGTCCCTTGTCAATAATAGAATCTTTGGGAATGGGATGCACAAATTATTATGAAACTAGAGAGAGTATCTATGCAATAGATTCAAGGAAGGTCCCATCATATGGGGAAATCAAATATTTTGGTTCATATGGGGAAATCAAATATTTTGGTGTATGGATAACTGCAGCACCCCATATTACATTTTTTTTCACTATGATCATTTTGGTTGATTTGCCTCCAGCATATGGAGTAGTTATGGGAAGAGATTGGTTCTCACTAATCGGAGGTTACATCATGAATGATGGAAGCTATATGATGTTACTAAATAAAGATGGAACAATGGTGAAAGTTCTCCGAGAAGCCAGAAATTCAATTTCCTTCAAGAAAAAAGATAATGAATTAATGCAAGATTATGTTGATGCCAAAATTGGAAACTATGTTGAGCTTGACCTAAAGCAACCAAGTATTTCAAAACAAGAAAGAGAAAACTATTTTGAAGGATAATGAAAGATGTCTTTTGATGGTGCATGCTCCAAATCTGGAAGTGGAGTAGGAATTGTTTTCAAGAGACCCAGTTCAGTTATATATCCACACACATAAGTTGAAGTTGAATATGAATCATTGATACAAGGAATGAATCTTACACTTCAAATGAGAATTGAACACTTGATCATAACTGGTGATTCAGAACTGGTTATAAATCATATAAGAAAGAAGTAAAAGATCAAAAAAAAATTGAAATTGTATGCCAAAAGAGAAAATGAACTCATGAATTATTTCAGTTCATTTAACATTTCTTCCATAGAAAGAGATAAGAATCAGAAGGTAGACTCATTGGTGTTTGTTGCATCTTCATTCAATTCTGATGATTCACGAAGTCAAAATATATTCCAAGTCAAAAGGATTTGTAGGCCTTCAGTGCATGATAATCAAAATTATTTTCAAGTTTTTGAGAATGATGAAGAGTTGGTTGAATTCTTGGATGATACAAATGATGTTGTAGAGAACTTTGAAGATCAAAGTCATATACCTCTTTCAAGGGATTGTATCAATTTTGAATATGTTTTTACAAGAGATGGCCAAACCAAAGTGCCAAACTTGAAAGAATAAGTATTTGTTAGAAAGGTGCAGGAAACTCAGAAAATAAATATTGGCACACAAGATTCTCCAAAATATGTAAATCTCGGTACTAGTTGTACTAAAGAAGAAGTTGATCAATAAACCGCTTTGTTTAAAGAATATTATGATTTTTTTTCATGGACATATGATGACTTGAAGGAGTATGATAAATCAATATTTCATCATATCACATCACTAAAATAAGGAACAAATTTGTTCAAGCAAAAAGTGAGGCTCGTGAATCCTAAATTAAAACCCCTAGTTAAAATTGAGCTGGAAAATTTGAAGAAGGATGGAATAATCTTTCCAATTAGACACTCAGAATGGATTTCAAACCCTTTTATAGTAAGAAAGAAAAGAGGGGATATTTGTCTTTGTGTTTATTTTAGAGATTTGAATACGGAAAGTATTAAATATAATTATCCCCTCCCTAATATAGAGATGCTCCTACAAAAAGTGAATGGTTCATCTCTTATGTCTATGCTAGAGGTTTATCTGGATATAATCAAGTACTGGTTGTAGAAGAAGACAGGCTTAAAACTTCTTTCATCACACCCTGGGAGACATATGCATATGTATGTATGCCCTTTGGCTTGAAAAATGTTGGAGCAACTTTTCAGAGGGAAATGGATCATGCCTTCAAATATTTAATTGGAAAATTTATGGCTAACTATTAAGACGATCTTACTATTCATTTTGGAGTAAGATAAAAGCACATTAAGCATATAAGGAAATTATTCAAGTGATGTAGATTATATGGAATATCTTTCAATCCCAAGAAATGTTTTTTTGCAGTTTCAGAGGGAAAACTCTTAGGACATATAGTGAGTAAAGAAGGAATTTACATTGATCCAGAGAGAATCCAAGCTATCAATGAATCAATCCCTCCAACATCGAGAACAGGAGCACAGACATTTTTTGGAAAGATTAACTTTGTAAGGAGGTTTGTCCCAGACTATGCCACAATTGTGAAACTGATAAATGTCTTGTTGAAGAAGGATCAGAAATTTGAATGGACACGAGAAATTCAAAGAGCGTTCAATAAACTCAAGCATGCAATTACTTCAGCTCCAGTTCTTGTCAGTCTAGATTTTGATCAAGATTTTATCATATATTATTTTTCTTCAGAAGAGACCATTTCTTCTATTTTAACACAAGGGAATCTCAAAGGAGAAGAACTTCCAATAAGTTTTATGAGTAAAACTTTGCATGACTATGAGTTGAGATATTCAGAAATAGAAAAGCAAGCTCTTTCTTTGGTTAAAGTAGTGGAACACTTCAGAACTTACATCTTATCATTTCATGTTATAGCATATGTTTTGAAATCTCCAGTAAAAATGTTCTTTAATCAACAATTAAGAGAGGGGAAATGGGCAAATTGGTTGGCGAAAATTCAATAATATGACATTGAGATCAAGCCATTGAAAGAAGTCAAAGGACAGGGTTCGTGCAAACTTATTGCAGGGGTTGGTTCACTAAATGGGGTTATATCAATTTCAACACGATCTTCTTCATCCATGAGAGAATGGTGTAAGGATATAATTTTCTATTTAAAATCTAGCCAATTCCCAAATTTCATGTCTCCAAGAGAAAGAAGGGTATTGAAGATGAAAACAAACCAATATGTACTCGTTGTTGAAATAATTTTTCAAAGAAATTCTGATCGAATGTTGCTAAGATGTATTGATTCAATAAAATCCCAAAAGGTTCTTAGTGAATTTTATGAAGGCATTTGCGGAGGAAATTTTACAGCACATAGAATTATGAGAGCGGGCTATTACTGGCCAACCATTTTTAAAGATTCATATGCAATGATCAGAAAGTGTATTTCTTTCCAAAGATTTTCTGGAAAAATGAAAAGAGAAACAATGTTGTTGTGGTCTATAACTGTTGAAGAACCTAATGCAGGAGCATCATCGTCATCATTTAATGAGGCTTAGTGGAAGGTGACTCAGCATCTAGCGCAACGCACATTAACTGGTTTGGATTCTAAGGAGGCACAGCAATTTAAATTTTGAAACCTTTCTAATTAAATATCCCTTGAGATCAAAAGGCTAGAGTCGTTGTGTGTACTCCAGAAAGTTGTATTTGTATTTAATGTTTGTAGGATTGTACATATTTTGAGCATCGACTCTTATCTAAATTGTAAATGAGCATTTACCGTAATAAGCTTAGTGGTAGGATTCTTTTAATTGTGATGTGAAAGCACTAGAATAGTATGGAAGGAAGGCTCAAGAAGCCCCTTCATGTATAAATCAATGTAATCTAAGCCCAGGAGAGGATGTTGAAGGTTGCTTAAAATTTTGTAAGTTGTTGTTGAATAAATATAGAAGAAGAGAATACTCTCAAAGTTCCTGAGAGGCTGCAAATTTGTTTCTTGTTCTTTGTGTAATGGAATAGACAATGTGTTATTGTATTTTTTCATCTATGTGTATGGATGATGTTTGTTTAATGAATGAATTTATGATTATGTTATAAATTTCAATTGTTTCTCTTCTAGTAGTCTTAGTGCAAGGAGTGCATAGTGCCAACGCAAGGTGTGAGGAGGCCACCCCTTTATGGATTTAGAATCTCAAGAGAGGTAGTGCAATTCTGCATAGAGAAAGCATGGGGAGTGTGCAAGTCACTTCTAAGAGTTCCAATCTCAGGAGAGTTAGCGCAAGGAGTGTGTCGGCCCATATAGTTCTAAGGGTCTAAGCTCAGGAGAGAAACACAAGTGTGCGCAGGAGTTCACTTCTTAAAATGGGAACGAATCTTAGGAGGGATAGCGAGTATAAGGCTCCAAGGAGGAACTCAAAAAGGTGGAGAAATGAGTGTGGTTATTAAGTCTTGAGTCCTTTGGACTTCGCCACTTTGGAAATTTGGAGCAGTGAGTTGTTGTCGGAAGACACGGAGCCCCGAAGCTCCGAAGTCCGGAGTAAATATTAATTGTCAATCAGTGGGTAAGTGTGAGTCGTAGATATTATAGTTATTAGGGATTCGGCACTTCAGGTGATTTTGGGTGATATTTGTGTGGCATGGAAAATTCTCAAAGACCGGAACCCCAAAGTCATCGTTAGTCATAGATCGTTCAAAGGAGATGGATTCTCGTCCGTCGTCTGATCAAAGTCTTGACTTAAACGTTGGATAAGTGGACGGATAGGGTAAGACCTATGCCTACCGGTTAAATTTCTTTATGACCAGATTTGGCCGGTAAAGACTCCAACACATTTGAACACATAGTTGGTTGGAGTGAATTCGTCCGGAGCCCCGAAGCCTGAAGTAAACCTAGACTGTTGATCTAAAGGAGGAGTGAGGATCGTTGATCCCTGAACTCTTTGGGAATTCAGTGGTTCAGATATTTGGGAGAATTTTGTTGTTGAGGTTGGAGCGGAAGAAATCTGAAGACCGGAGTCCCGGAGCATCAAACATCCTTTTCTCTAAGCGCTTGGTCCTAAGCTACAGTCACATGCACAATAAGGATAAGGAAAAAGGACCCTCCCAGATTTGAATTTTGCTCCTGTTAGAAGAGAATCATGTGGGTAAGGTAAAAATAGGGGTCTGTGGGATCCTGAGAGCTAATTCGGCTCCTATGAGAGAATATCCTAGACCGGGAGGTCAAGCAAGCATAGGAGTTTGCATCATAACCTTTTGTATATTGTGGAATTTATGGTATTGTCCCAATTAATCCTAAATCTAGCAAAGGCCATTCTTATATTCTTACTGCAACTGACTATTTTATAAAGTGGTAAGAAGTTGTAGCCCTCAAGAAGGTCGATCTTGAAGAACTCATAAATTTCCTCAAAGAGAATATTTTATCAATATTTGGAGTTCCAAAGAAATTTATTACAGACAATGGATCAATATTTATTGGATCAAATTTTACCAAATTTTGTGGGGAATTTGGTATTATAATGGGACAATCTTCAAACTATTATCCCTAGGGAAATGGTTTGGCATAATCAACAAACAAAAAGTTGATCCAAATTTTGAAAAGGACAATTGATAAGAACCAAAGAAATTGGCATACAAAGTTAATAGATGCATTATGGGCAAGTAGATTTAAACCAAAAGATAGCACTGGGTTGTCACAATATACACTAGTATATGGGAAAGAAGAAAAAATGCCAATTCATCTGGAACTAAATGCCTTATCATATGTTGTAAATTATGAAGACACAAAAGAAGTCTCTCCTCTGCAAAGAAGGTATAATCAGTTGATGCATATGGAGGAACAAATAAATGAGGCTTTGAGGAAGATAAATCAAAGACAACAATTCGTAAAAATATACTTTGATCAAAGTACTTCATTCTAATATTTTCAAAGGGGATAGCTAGTATTATTATGGAATAAAGACAAGGAAAATCCTTCTCTACACACAAGATTTGAAGTGTTATGGATCGCCCCATATATGATTGAGAAATTATTGGGATACAATTCTTATTTACTCAAATATATGAAGGGAAAAATTTGGATGTTTCTAGTCAATGGACGGCATCTTAAAAAAAAATTATCTTGATCAATCTTGCTCTCACCTGTACATAGTTTATTTTCTTTTCTTGTACATATTTTGCAATTCTTTATTTTCCAATCTCTTTTCTCATACTCACTCCATGCCCAATGAGAAATATTTTGGATTTTTAGCAACCCACGGGGAGTTGTTATCCCACAGTTCGAGCCAGTTGTTGATCTTAAATTTCACTAAGTATTTTATAAGTTTCTTTTTTGTACATCTCATTTTCCACAATTAGAAAAATTTCAATTTCTCAAGGGTTCATAAGACTTCTCTTCAAGTTTTGTGTCATTCAAATTGCACCTTCCCTCTCTGTCATATCTATTTTTCACCAACACTTACTCATTTCTTGAGTTTTTTCACAGAACGAAGGGTTTGTAAGTTGATCACGCATTTTCATCCAAGCCTGAATCTCTGTCGTCATCAAAATGCACTTCAAAGTTTTGCAATCCTCATATCATACCATACTTAGAATTTTTCCAAGTGTTATTATTGCGAGTTTGAGTCACTCGTTCATTTCATCTTTGAGCCTCCGTTCGTTCACTTCAATACTTAGTCAATTCAATGTTCTACCGCAGAGGCGAAGATCATATCACAAGTTTTAAAAATCTTATTTTCTTTCCTTTGCCCGCTTTGCAACACTTAGCCATATTTTGAGATCTTACCACGGGATCGGACTTACTCCACTTCTTTCCTTTATATATGTTTCTCCGTCACTCCGCTACTCCACGGTGTATGCTCATTTCTTTTGTCACGTCCCCCGAGTAACATTAAATGCAAATATTATTCGATACAACAAATGGTTAAATAGTAAATTACCAAAGGACCATTATTAATGGTAATTTTCTCGAGACTATCCTCAATAAATTCAAATTAAATTTGCCTTAAGTGTTCTTTCGTAAAAAGAGTTGCAAAGTTTATTATGTAAAAAGGGTTACTTTGGTATTAAAGATCAGAAATACTGTAGATAATTTCCCAACTCTAAAGCACAATGGACACAAGGAAAGAAATGTTTTGTGGGGATACTCTAAATACATTTGCGCGAGAAGATCCAAATATCACTGGTCTAGAGCTTACAAACATTACTCTACATTTTTGCCTCAAAAAAGAGATAATAATAATATTTGGATATTTGGAAATGATAAAGTTGTCTCGGCAGAAACGTTTGATAGCATGATCGAATATACAAAACATGAAGTGGAGAAATGGCTCGTAATTTATGTCAAAAAAATGAAGACATCAAAGATACTTTACACCAACTCTCAATTGATCATAGGGAATTTGAAAGCACATTGTTTGACATTAAAGTCAGACAAGAAATAATCGTTTCTCCTATGAAATATTATATCTAAAATTGGTTAAATTGAGCTTGGATCAATATAATTGAAGAAGATCAAACGGAAGTGGTTAATACTAGTCATGAAACTGCAATAAAGGAGACTACAAAAGGCCCATTTGCATCCATATAATGATAGAGAGAACACCATCATAGTGATTAATACAGATCACATTCTTCCTAATTCTTTTCTCTTCCTGTTCAAAAGTCATCCAGTTGTGTTTTATCTGTCTCAATAAAAACATAATTGATTTTATGATCCTTTCTCTTTGTCTTCCTTTCAGGTCTAGCCTTGTTTCTATCTTTATTTTACGGTCCACGGGAGCCCAATCCCAGTCCAAATTTGGACGAATTCATTTTATTTTCTAATACTATCAAAGACTATATTGTGTTTTGAAAAAATCCCAAAGAAGTACTTTGGGGATCAACTTTAATAATATATTTTTAACTCTGAGTTTTTAGCATTGGATATTTAAAGTGTTTCTATCATATTCTATTATGTTTTTAATGAAAAGACTCTTTTCAAGTTCTCTCATATGTGGGCCTTTATCTTTCCTTCCTTGAATGTGATCGAAAATAATTGAATTATGTGATGGATGTGAGATTTGTATTATAATTTTCTGTAATTGTTATTTATGTATAATATTTATGAAAATATTGTATCTTATGAGTGAAAATTCATGGTCTCTTTCTCAGGAAACCTTTGATTCATGTATATTATTTTCAGTTAGCAACACTTTTATTTATTTGATTTATAAAGATTTGGAGTTTGTTATTTAGCACTCTCTTGTTTTTATTTCATTGTTCCAAGATATTTAAAGATAAATCTTTAAAGAAGTTACAAAGTACCACCTCTATAAAAATGCAGGGGAATTATTATACTTGTGAGGTTGGTGTTTGGACCTGAAAATATCTAGAAATCAATAGGGACCAGTTTCACAACTATCCATGAAGGTCTCAAGGCAACAAGTTACAATTCACTATAAAACTCAAATCATTACTCGGCACGATGAACCATAAACTTCATTGGAATTATGATATCAAAATACATATAGAGGATCCTTCATCTCACTCATCCCATGTTTTAAACATGTTTCATCAAGCAATTTCCAAAGTAGGGTTTCAACCAAGTGGAAAATATTGCAAGAAGTTGAATTTGAGGGTCAAATTTACAAATCGTTGTCCCATGCACCACTAGAAAAATTTTGAATCTTCATCTATCCAACTTATATGTGGAGAATATAATGACACATAGTGTTGTTGCTTAAAGGGATCTATTCTACTAGATGCAACTTGCCATAAAACCCAAATTAATCCTTTGTTTGACAAACCACTGACATTGTTAGAATCATGATGCTAGAACACCTCTAGGGTCACCCTTGTCTCACTTGTTCCATATTCAAAACATGTTTAATTCCACAATTTTCTGAGCTAAGGTTTTTCTCAGTGAGGAACATTGTAAGAAGTTGAATTTAGGGGTCAAATTTACAAATCACCATCATGGGCACCACTAGACAACATTTCATTCTTTGGATGGCCACCAAGTATGTGTAGGATCTGAATTAATGCAATCTTATTGCTCCATTCATTTTTTATTCCTCTCGAACCAATCCCATAAGTCTCCCTATATGGTTGTAGGCTACAAGTTGCAACTCACTATAAAACACAAATCGGGCCTCGATTTGACAAATCGTCTACTCTATTAGTCTCATGTTTCCAAAATACTTATATGGATACCTTCTCTCACTCATCCCATGGTTGAAACATGTTTTATCAAGTAATTTCTAGAGGTAGGGTTTCATAGAGTGAGGAACATTGCAAGAAGTTGGATTTGGGGGTCAAATTTACAAATTTCCATCCTAGGTACCACTAAAAAAACTTTTTGGTGTTTATATTTCCAGCATACAAGTGTAGGATCTAAAAACATGCAATTTGGTTGCACCGTTGTTATTTTATGCTCCTAGGACCAATTTCATAAATGTCCTTAAAGGGATCTAAGTTGCAAGTTTAAACTCACAATAAAACCCAAACCATGCCTCAATTCGATGAGTCGACAACCCTTTTAGGCTTGTAATGTCAAAATACCTCTATGGGAACCCTTCTCCTTCTAATCCCATAGTTAAAAAATATTTCATTTGACATTTTTTAGAGCTAGGGTTTTTTGCATTAAGGAACATTGCAAGAATTTGAATTTGGGGGTCAAACTTATAAATCGTCATTTAGGGCACCATTAGACAACTTTATGATTTGTTGATGGAGAACTTATAGATGTAGAATCTGATGGCACACAATTGTTTCATTCCATTTAATTTTTATTCCTTCAAGTCTAGATTCACAAGTGTCCCTAAAGAGATGGCATGCCACGAGTTACAACTTGCGATAAAACACAAATTAGGACTTAGTTCAATAAAATGTTGACTCCATTGGACTTAAGATGTAAAAATACTACTAGGGGAGTCCTTCTCTCACTTGTGTCATGGCTGAAACATATTTTATTAGGAAATTTCTAAATGTAGGGTTTCACTCAGTGGGGAACATTGCAAGAAGTTGAATCTAAGGGTCAAATTTGCAAATTGTCATCCCAAGCACCACTAGACAACTTTATGGTCTCAAAATGGCCAACATACAAGTGTAGGACTTGATAGCATGCAATATTGTTTCCTAGGTCATTTTTTACACCCACAAAAAAAAATTCACAAGTGTCTCTAAAGTCCAAGTTGCAACTCACAGTCCAATTTGGGTTTTATGTCAAGTTGCAACTCGCGTCTCAAATCCCTTCAGGAACACTTGTGAAATTGTTCATGTGGGCATAGAAAAGGAATGAAGAAACAAGATTGTGTGAATCGAAATCCTACACCTATATTTTATCCATTTATAAACTATAAAGTTGTCTAATGGTGCATGGGATGACGATTTGCAACTTTGACCCCCATATTGAACTTCTTGCAATGTTCCCCACTAAGCAAAATCATATCACTAGAAATTATTTGATAAAACATGTGTTGTTTGTGGGAAAAGAGAGAGAAGGAATCCCCTATAGGTATTCAAAAATACCAAGTTCAACTAAGTTGATGTTCATTAAACCGAGTACCAATTTGGATTTTATAGCAAGTTGTAACTTGTGTCCTAGAGGCCTTCAGAGACACTTGTGAAACTGGTCCCATAGGCATAAAAATTGAAAGAAACAACAAAATTTGTGCCATCAAATCCTATATATGTATTGTTTCCATCCAGAGATGGAAAAGTCATCTAGTAGTGCTCGATATGACAATTTATAAATTTGACCTCGAATTAAACTTCTTATTGTTCGTCATTAAGCAAACCCTAGCTCTAGAAATTGTCTGATAAAAGATGTTTCGACCGTGGGATGAGCAGGAGAAGGGTACCCCTAGAATTATTGTGATGTCACAATACAATGGATTCAATTGTTCATTGAATTTAATCTTAGTTTGGGGTCTTATGGTGAGTTGTAACTCGCATCCCACAACCCTTTAGAGATAGTTCTACAATTAGTCCCAAGGGTATAAAATAACAACGTAGAAACTAGATTTCAAGCCATCAAATCCTACACTTGTATGTTGGCCATCCTAAGACTATTAAGTTGTGCAATGGTAGACAAGATGGAAATTTATAAATTTGACCCCCATATCCAACTACTTGAAACCCTAGCTCTAGCAAATTACTCGATAAAACATGTTCTAGCCTTTGGAAGAGTGAGAGAAGGTATTATCTAGAGGTATTATGACATATTGAGTCTAACAAAGTAAACAGTTCATCAAACCAAGGCTCGGTTTAGGTTTTATAGAAAAATTCAACTCATAGTCTGAAGCCTTGCAGAGACACTTATGAGATTAGTCATAGGGGAATAATGAGTGAATGGAGCAACAAGATTGCATACTATCAAATCCTACACCTATATGTTAGCCATCTAGAGACTAAAAAAATTTCTAATGTTTCCTAAGGTGGTGATTTGTAAATTTGACCCTCATATTCAACTTCTTGCAATGTCCTTACTAGGAAAAACCCTAGCTCAAAAAATTGCCCAATGAAACATATTTTGACTATGGGATGAGTGGGATAAATATGCTCAAACCATAGGTATTTTGACATCAAGAGTCTAGCAAAGTCAAAATTTTGTCGAGCCAAAGCTTGGTTTGGATTTATGGCAAGTTGCAACTCACGGCCTGAATCCCTTCAGGGACACTTGTGAAATTGGTCCCTATGACATAAAAAAATGAATGGAGAATCAATATTGCATGCTATCGGATGCTACACTTGTATTTTGGCCATCTAGAGGCCAAAAATTTTTCCAGTGGTGCTTGGGATGACAATTTGCAAATTTTATCCCCATATTAAACTTCTTGCAATGTTTCCCACTAAGAAAAACCTTAGCTCTAAAAATTTCATGATAAAGAATGTTTCAACCATGTTAAAAGTGAGAGAAAGGACTCCTCTAGAGGTATTATAACATCCTAAGTCCAATGGAGTGGGTGATTTATCGCTCGGTTTAGGTTTTATAGTGAGTTGTAACTCGTGGGATAGATCCCTTTAAAGACACTTTTGGAATTGGTCCCGAGGGACATAAAGAAATGAACAAATAAAAAAAATTGCATGCCGTCAAATCCTACATGCTCTTGTTGGTCGTCCGAAGAGAAAAAATTTGTCTAGTGCTGCCAAGGATGACAATTTGTAAATTTTACCCCCGAATTCAACTTTTTGCGTTATTTTTCACTAAGAAAAAGGCTAGATCCATAAAGTTCCCAATAAAATATGTTATGGCCATGGGATGAGTGGGATAAGAGTTCCCCTAGAGGTATTTCGATGTCACGAACCCAATGGAATCGATGGTACATCAAATCTAGGCCCATTTCAAGTTTTGTGGTGAGTTGCAACTTGTGGCTTGGAGCCCTTTAGGGACAGTTTTGAAATCGTTCCCAAGGACATAATATAACAACGAAGCAACCATATTGTAGGCTATAAAATCCTACACTTGTATGTTGGTCATCCAAAGACTAAAAATCTATTCAATAGTACATAGAATGGAAATTTGTAAATCTGACCCCCAAATCCAACCTCTTATAATGTTCTTCACTTAGTGAAACCAATGCTCTATAAATTTCCCAATAAAACATTTTTTGGTCCTGGGATGAGTGACAGAATTCCCCTAGAGTTATTTTGGCATATCAAGTATAACGGATTAGATGGTTTTTCAAATGAAGGCCTGATTTTGGTTTTATAACGAGTTGCAACTTATAGCCCTGAGCCCCACAAGGAGACTTATGAGATTGGTCCTAGGGAAATAAAAAATGAATGGAGAAACAATATTTTGTGTCATGAAATCCTGCATCTATATGTTTTCCATCTAAGGACCAAAAATCTATCCAATGGTTCTTGGGATGGTGATTTGTAAATTTGACCTCCAAATTCAACTTCTTGCAATGTTCCTCACTTAGAAAAACCCTAGCTAAGAAAGTTTCCCAATGAAACATGATTAGACTATGGGACAAGTAGGAAAAGGTCACCCATATAGTTATTCCAATGTCACAATTCTAACATAGTCGACAATTCATTAAACCGAGACTTGGTTTGGGTTTTATGGCAAGTTGCAACTCGCGACCCAAATCCCTTTAGTGACATTTATGAAATTGGTCGCGGAGGCATAAAAAATGAATGTAGAAACAAAATTGTATGTTGTCGAATCCTACACATGCATGTTGTCTATTTATAGATGAGAAATTTGTCCATTGATACATGGTTTAAATATTTACAAATTTGACCCCCAAAGTCAATTTCTTGCAATGTTTCCCATTGAGAAAAACCCTAGCTCTAGAAATTCCCCGATAAAACATGTTTCGACCATGGGACGAGTGAGGGAAGGTCTGACATAAAAATTTTATGACATCTTGAGTCCAACGGAGTGGATAGTTCAGCGAACTGGGTCCCAATTTGGGTTTTATAGCAAGTTGTAACTTGCGACATAGATCCCTTCAAGGACACTTGTGAAATTGGTTCCGAGGGCATAAAATATGAACGACAAAAAAAAATTGCATGACATCAAATCCTACATCTATATGTTGACCATCCTGAGACCCAAAAGTTTTCCAATTGTGCTTAGGATAATGATTTGTGAATTTTACTCCTAAATTCAACTTCTTGCATTGTTCTTTATTTAGATAAACCCTAGATCTAGAAATTGTTGATAAAACATGTTTCAAATGTGGAATGAGCAAGAAAAGAGTTCCTAAAGAAGTATTTCAACGTCACAAGCCCAACAAAGTCAACAATTTTTCTAGGCATGGCATGGGTTTTTATGGCGAGTGTCAACTTGTGACCCAAATCCCTTTAGGAATACTTTTAAAATTAGTCCCAAGGGAATAAAATAACAACGGAGCAACCAAAATTTTAGACTGTCGGATCCTACACCTGTATGTTAACCATCTAAAGAATAGTAAGCTATCTGGTGGTACCTAGAATGGCAATTTGCAAATTTGACCCCCATATCCAACTACTTGCATTGTCTCTCAATAAGCAAAACCCTAGATCTATAAATTTCCCAATTAAACATGTTCCAACCATGGGACAAGTGAGAGTAAGGATCCCTTAAAGGAATTTTCACATCTCAAGTCTAACATAGAAAATCGTTTTTCGAATTGAGGCATGGTTTGATTTTTATAGAAATTTGCAACTTGCATCCTAAACCCCTACAAGGACACTTATGAGATTGGTATTGGGGGCATAAAAAATGAACAGAACAAGAAGATTGAATGTCATCAAATCCTACACCTATATCTTAGTTATTAAAATATTAAAAAGTTGTATAGTGATTCCCGGAATGGCAATTTGTAAATTTGAGTCTCATATCCAACTTCTTGCAATGATCCTCACTGAGCAAGACCCTAGCTCAAAAAATTACCCAATGAAAAACATTTTGACTATAGTGTGAGTAGAATAATGATGTCGCTAGAGGTACTCTGGCATCATGAGTCTAACAAAGTTTATAGTTCATCGAATAGAGGTTGTGTTTGGGTTTTATGGAAAGTTTCAATTTTCAGCCTGAAGCCCTTCAGGGACACTTGTGAAATTGGTCCCGACATAGATAAACATGTCAAAATTAACCTACTTAGATCTTTCAAAAGTGGTTGATAACCAATTGTTTGATAGGGACCAATGTATATAATGTTTGGATGGACGTGATGGGGCATTATTCAAATGGAATCTATGGCTTGATGTAATGATTTCATGGAAGAACCCAATGTAAGTTCCAAAGGGATTTATGTGTGCTCTTCAACCCACATAACAAAATCATGACTCAAAGGAAGATTTGGTTGGTTAAATATGAAAAAAATAATACCCCTCCTCAACCAAGGTGACAAAGTAGATGAGTACATGACAAAAATGCTTGGTGGGAAAGTGATTTGCATGATCAAATTGTTGCCCACAATAACTACATAGTGTTGATGGGTTTGATTCTAAGAAAATTGTTTTGGTTTTGAGATGAATAGTGATGTTGACATCCTTAATTGCGTGAACTCTTGTTTGGAGTAACACTCATAGCACAAGCACTCCAATATCTTCCTTGATTGTTTCTTGTAAAATTATTTTATATCCCATATTTTGATTTGAATGGCATTATTATGGGCATACTAGAAATTGAAACACTTATTTGTTGCATGGATAGTTATTATAGTAGTGCAAATAATTTTTTTATTCCATGGGTAGATTGAGTTGTGGAACACACCAATACCTAGATTTGTTACTATTGAGTATATTTAATTGTGTAGGTCAAGAAAAATTGGAAGAGAAAATTATTGTGTTGTTTTCTTGCTCTTACAATCGTAATTATTAAGAGATAAAACTTTTTGAGTAAACAAAACCAAGTTAAATCTATGACCTTATTGACATTCTAATTTTTTTAAGGAACTTAGTGACATTGTTGCCTCATGGGCAAGATGTTTAACAAGTTTTTGTAATACAAATTGTATTCTAAAAGAAAAGAAAAGAAAAATGTTAGTCTTTTATGCAAAACTAGATGGATATATAGTTGTATATGTTGTAGATGAGATGAGCAAAGGTAAATACTAAACTTTTGGAATATTGTTTTTATGAAGTCTATGAAGACATTTTTAATATGAGTCATGTGAAATATTTTTTCCAAGAACATAGTTCTTATCCTTGAGAGCGAAAAACTTTATATACAACCAATAGTGCTACAATTTTCATACTTGTTATACTTTTGGTTGCTTTAATGAGTGTTGACTCATGATTTTACACTTTCCGAATTGGGTATTAATTATTGATGGTTATACTTCAAACAATTGCATTTTGATTGAGGTTGTGCAAAGAAATATCATAAGGTTAATGAAATGGATCATTGCTTATGCATGGAAACATTTGTTGAAAGGAACATACTCCTTGAAATTATCCCTGGATTGTTGGCTTGTGAATGAATAAATGATTTGAGCTCTTGAGTTATTGTTGGCAAAGAATAATGTGTATTTTATGTCATTTGAATTAGAACTTGAACAAGAGTGACTTCACACTCTTGCAGAAGGTGGTATTGCATGTGGAATGCAAATGATGGTTTGCTTATGGTATTTGTATTTTGGATGATAATTTGTGGCACTAATTGCAATGTTCTTGTTAGAAACTCTTGAGCTAAATAAAATATGTATACTTGTTTGTTATCTATGTTTAAAAAAGGTCGTGTTTAGTTAACTTGTTAACGACATAGCAGAGCTCTCTCTCTCTCTCTCTCTCTCTCTCTCTCTCTCTCTCTCTCTCTCTCTCTCTATATATATATATATATATATATAGGCTTTACATACGCAAGCACCCTTGACACAAATCGTTGTTCTACTCCTAGGTGCACCTCTAATTGCAACTAACTACACAAATGTTCGAAAGCAGAAGCCATTCCAATAATCTAAGTGTATTCTCTCCTTCCTTTATATTTGTTAGTTTATATTAGTATGCACTTCAAAGTGTATCTACTTTCATTTGTTTTAAAGTTTTGTTGTGTTGCAAAAGTTATTGATAAAGTTCGATAACAAACAAATTTAAATGTGTTGGTTCATTTGAATTGGCTTAACTAGTATAAATATATGTAGTTAAAATAATGCTATGTTACATCTCTATTATGTTATCTCCACTTTAGTCTTTTAAAAATGTCACTATATCCAAATCTTTCATACAATCAAATTTAACATTTGTTGAACCTTATAACTTCTTCTTTCTTTTTTTATTATTCTACACCTCTATTTTCCCTAAGTATGTTTCCCTCCCTTAAATTTCATTGTCATATCTTACCTTCATGACTTATGCCTTTTCCATACTTAGTTTATTTTTCATTCATGGGTTGGCGGACTCGCGGACTCACGGCCTATAACTTTTCTCTCTTGACCTCTTCCCAACACTTAGTTTATTTTCCGTTTCGCGGACTCATATTTTCATTTCTTTGTGTATCCCGTCCTCACAAGTTCGTCTAAAAAGTAACCATGCTTATCCATATTTCCTATCACAACAGACTCGCGGACTCGCTTTCTCATTTGAAATCATCCACTTTGCCAATCCGCTATGACGTGTCCTTCCTCTTCACACTTCTTGAGTCATATTAAATGATAATTCTACGAACTCAACTGCTAAAATTAAATTTTGAAAAGGTTATTATTGATGATGTTTTTATCGAGGAAAATTTCATTTATTTCAAATTAATGATTATCATCAAAGATCTAAAGTAGAAGATTATTTCACTATTTCGAGCAGCATTACGGAGAAGTTTGTCAACCTGTTGGAGATGGCCGAAAGAAGACAGTATTTTTGCGGGGATACCTTAAATCTATTCACCAGAGATGATCACAATTACCATTGGTCAAGGGCATATTGGTATTATTCAATGTTACCAGAAAAAGATAATAATCAAGTATGGACTTCATGAATAGCTCTCATTGGTTGTGTCCCTAAGGTTTTCGAGTGTAAAGATATTGTCACCTGGTGCATTGACAAGTTTGTCCAAAATAGAAGAACCATTCATCTACAAAGTGGCTCCCTTGTTTCATTGGTGCCTTTAGTCTTCAAGAAAATGTTAAAGCTGCCAAAGCTTAACTTAACATACAAAGGAGAAGATGCCATAAATTTTCTTAGAAGGAAAAATAATGGAATTGAGCTCTTGCGGGAATATTTACAAGACCCTACTACAGTGTCGAAAGAACTATCTAGAATCCAGGTTAGTTCTTTAAACGACCCCTATCGATAAATGCTCAATCACCCGTTTTTTCTCACAAAAGTATTTTGCCTAAAGTAAATCCTCAGTCTACAACGTCCCAACAAAGAAAAACCCCAAGTAACAATTCAAGTGATGATGGAGAAAGGAGTCCTCCTCAAGGAAGCCTAGAAAACCCTCATAAATTACAAGTAAAAAGGAAAAGGTTCAATTCTCAACAAGAGGGAGAAAAAAAGAAACGTACCTGAAGATGATATTTCACTTGATAATATGGACTTGGATGTGGATGTTGAAAATATCTGGTTTCCAGATGATGGATAACACCCAAGAAAATGTATAGTTTGTTCCATTAGTTGTTCAAGATGAAGTCTTCTCCGATGAAGAAACATTTTATATGTATAATGTTTCATTTGATAAATCTTCAAAGAAATTGACTTTTGAAAGAACCTCGAAGAATAAAAAGGGAAAGTCATGATCTACCATTGATATTGAAAACATGTTGTTGTCAAAAGTATCTTTGATTCATAGAATCACAGGGGATGCATTGGGCGTTTCAATAGTTAATATGGAAGAAGAAAATCTCAGACTTAAAGAGAGAGTCAAGGAATTGGAAGAAACCCTCATTCCTCCACCGATATTGTATACCCCAGTCGTCGTGTTACAACCTGATAGAACTTTTCAAGGAGCTCCAGAATCAAATCTGAGAGTAAAAGGAATTTCAAGCTTAATCATTGCTATTATTCACTTTATTGAAAAGAATATAAAGAAAAGAATGTCACTCATTTTAGATTTATGGGATTTGGAGAAAGTTTTTCTACTCTCGAGATTAGAATCCAAAACACTAACAAATATTTGAATGCAGATTTGAAAAATGATGATGAATTCTTCACAGATGGGGTCTCTATGTTTGTAGTGAAAGTCTCGGCAATGATGGAACATAGAATAAAATAGGAAGATTTTCCCTCCCAAAGTCGAATAAAACAATTAAAGGTGTGTTGGATTGAAAGAATCAATACATTAAAGGGGTTGTTAAATCAATTAAAATAATTGTCACGGAAAAATACTGAGGCATACTCAAAGATTATTGGTTTGGATATTGTGGGTTCCACTATTGAGGTTTCAGATCCAAACTTAATCTCAAATTCAATGATCATGAACAAAGAGAAATTTGAAGAGCAAGTTGAAAATTTGAAGAAATCGTCAACCGAAAAGTTTGATAGTATGGTTGAGTATACTTATGATGACATTGATAATTGGCTTGTTGAGTATACAAATAAAAATGAGGACATTGAGACTATATTGCAAAATTTATCTATTGACCATAGGGAAATTGAGAGTGAATTGTTAAGTATCAAAGTAAAGCAAGAAGTAACAGTTGCCCCATTAAGGGAATATATTCAAGAATGATTAAACAAGGCTATAACTAAAATTGTTGAATTTCCAACGGAAGCGGTTACAACTGGCAACATAACCCCAACAGGAAAAGATATAACAGGCGCATCAACAAGAAAATGAAATAAAGAGTCTCCATCACAGTAAGTCCATACTTATTACATACCTTCTTCCTTATCAGATTTCATACAGTTATATTTATTCTTTCATTGGAAAAGTATAATCGGATTCTGATAACTTCCTCCTTGACTTCTTTCCAAATCATGTTGCTCGTGCTCAATTCCATGTTCTTCTCTTCATCATATTTCTTGTAAATATTTTTATGGTCCACAGGAGCCCCAATCCCAGTCCATTAATGGACAAACGTCTTTGAATTTCAAGTATTGTAACAAACATTATCATTTTATAGAAATCCCAAAGAACTAAGTCAGGATCGGTTTTGATTTTATTCTATAACTCTGAGTTTTCAGTATAGAATATTTGAAGTCGAACTATCAAAATCTTCTTTTGAGATTAATAAGTAGTACTTTTTCAAAGTTCTCTTGAGCCTGTTATCGCGCAGTTTGTATTTTAGGTCACAGGCTACAGGATAAGGGTCAAACTGGCGTAACAGGAACCACCCCACCCAATGTCACCTCGATGGGGGGATCTTTCTATTTAGGGAGTTTAGCCCAGGGGAGATGTCCCCGGTAACCTGGGGTTTGAAGAGGCAAAGAATATAAGGTCAATAAATAAGGTTTTCCCTCCTCTCAGGTTACCACCAGTATCAGATAATTCGGCTAATCAGCCAATAAAGAAGTGAAGTCCTTGTTGAGAACACCTGCCCAGAACAAGACAATAACAGCACTATATGTATATTTGCAGGCTATAATTCAAAAGGTTAGTACTTCTTGATTATCTGATTTCATTTAACAAGCAATATAACAGATAAGATGAGGTCAACGTTTTACTAATTAGCCAATGAAAAATCACCAATTCATCAATATCTATCACAAAATGACCAAGCCAACAGTATTTTCTATCAACAATAGCTCAATAAATGCTTGACGTCATCATTAATTGTTGAGTTAGAAGGCTTGTTGTGTCAGGTATGAC
>ML851445.1:0-13786 GCA_009831015.1 Picea engelmannii
ACTCTTCATAGTTCTTGAACATACCATGTTTTCTGTACATATCTTGCATATCTATTTCTTAGAAGATAATATGTTCAAAGAGAAACTATACCTATGGAAGAAACAACAAGATAAGGATTGCTATCATTATGACTACAAGTCATGCAATACACATGAAAGGATGAAGTACATCAAACAATTCACGTGGAAGTTATTACATTAGTAACAACTGAAAGATAAGCCGAATTCAGAATCAATCTTGAAGAAACCTAGAAGAAGTAAAGACAGAAAGAAGTCAACAAACAAGAGGAAATTGGAGAAAGACTTATGACACCTTGCAGAAGGCAATAAGGATGCAGACGGAAGCGTGAATTATGTTAGATGGAGGGAGCTGATTATATACTTCCAAAAGAAAAACATGCACTCATACATGAAGTGCGGATTAGGAGGGAGCTAATTCTATGATCCATTGAAGATGATGAAGTATATATTCATGGTAGCAGCCATGAAAAGCAGTACGTGTTCAGTTTGACTTCAAAGTTCAGAAGAAGCCTTCTTCGAAAAGAAGCCTTAAAGTATCCCTGGTTGTCCATCCACATCCATGATCCTACGATGAAAGGAAGAAGTTGGAATCTTTAGAGCATGGAATTTATACAAAACTCCATGGACCCAAGAGATAAAGAGAAACATGAGGAAGAACATGAAGATTCCAAGAAAGAAAGAGAAGCCAGAACAACCAGTCATTGTATCGAGAATCACAAGATTACCAGCTTGATATGAACTCACTAAAAGCAATCAAGCAGAGGAACTGAAAATTGTGATGAAGAACAATGTATGAAAGACTTATGAATGTAAGCATTGCGAGATCCAGAACTAGAGGTTCTCCCAGATGGAGGGAGAAGACTATGATGATTACTTGTTCCGGTAAACCAGACATACCTCTACATGAGTCATTATATCATCCACAATATCCATGGGTTGGAGTTTTACATCAGATGAATGCAAAGATTGTTCTCCAGAGCAATTTAACAAAGAGCGTATGAAGAGCAGCTTCAAGGCTTTGAGGTATACCAGAAAGAGACCCTTCTATGTAGATGGAAGAAAACTACTTGGTGGAGAACCTCCAATGCACAACAGAAGCGTATTGAAGAATTTCTATAACAGAGATATTGTATCATAATGGTTACTCAGAAGCTCAGGATGATGGATCACTAATCCATGACAAACTCACATGATGGCAGAAGAAGTACCACTTGGATATGTCCCAATTTGACCCTTGCCACGATGTTATGAGCTAGCAAGAAACAAAGAGGAATCCAACAATGATATACTTTATTGATTAGAGCTATATGAAGCCTTCAGAGAAAACCATTGTTCCAAAAAAATCGAAGTACACTTGAGATCAAGCATTACATTCTCTGTGATGAAGTCCAGAAAGGAGAAAGTGGTTCTCCAATATATATCCACATATGAGCAGATAAGCAGACATTTTGGTAAAGCTTCTGTCCAAGATGAAAGAGTTTGCGTACTCAAGCTGGAGCTCGTGGTGATGACTTCCTTATTGAAAAAGGAAGAGATGACTCCCAGGTTAGGAGAGAGCACTGATGTGTTATTGATTTATGGACAGTCATTTTTCTGTTCGAAAAATGGTCCAGGATGAGCAGTTCCTTTCCAGTTCGGAAAGTGGTTTGAGATTTTTGACGGACATGCATTTTCCAGTTCGGAAAATGGTCCAAGATCGAACGGTCATTTTCGTAATGAAAATGGTTCGATGGATTGCTGATGTACCATAGACAGTGATTTCCCATTGTGGTTAACATGGGGAATGGTCTAGGACAGTCTCTCTTCTTGACGGTCACTCTCAGTAGTGGTCAAGAAGACTGGTCCGCCTCACCGGACAATCATTCTTTCAAAGCTCATAGTTGTGAGCAGTTTCGAAGAATGGTCTGTTTTGGAGGTTGGTGCAGGAAAATCATTTCCTTAGGAAATGGTTCGGACAATCATTCCCTAGGGAAGATTCATTCTCTCTAGGTTGCACTTTGTTTAGTGCCGGAGGAATGGCCCAGATAGTTGAATGGTCCAGGTTCAACAATCAGCGACAGACATTCCCTAGGGCAGACTCATTCGCTCCAAGTTGCACTTTGTGTAGTGTCGGAGGAATGGCCCAGTATAGGGAATGGTCTAGGCTTAGAAATCGGGAAAGTTATTATTCCTTGCTTGAGAAGAATAGTCCAGATAGCTCATCATTGATGTTTTACCTTCTGAGGGCAGATGCTCTTCCAGATCTCACAGATGTGAGTGGAAGAATGGCCCAGATGATTCATTTTATATCATAACAATGTTTTATGTGCAACTTGATATCAGATGATTGTTATGGAGACTGTATGTCTCTAAACAGTAGATGTATGCTACTGTCGTGGATGTGTTCCACTGATTGTGACTATACGTTACAGATCAAGTATATGTGTGCTACTTGGTGTGGTAGTGTACCACTGGATTGTAGTTGTGTACTCCTATGGATAGACACAGTTGTGTTCTATTGAATGATATTGTTTAGATTGCCTTAAAGATTATCAGTAGTGTTGGAAATGATTATCAACTAGATGGATGATCAATGGATAGAGATTTCCCAGACGAAAAATGGTCCAGGACATTTATTCTTCTAGGACATATTTCCGAATTAGAAGAATGGTTCTTGTGTCACTCTACGGAGTGAGTGACTTATCCAACATCATGTCTGATTACTCAGATGGAGTATGGTTTCGAGAGATGATGCAGTTGATGACATTTATAGTGATGATGGTGCTCATGAACTAATCATGAGATAGTCTATATGACTATGTTGATGCTACCGGGTAAATGGTATGTTTGTGCTCAAGACCATTACCTTCAATACCTCCCTAGCTAGGAGGGAGTGTTGATATGGTAGCTGCGGGAGGTATTTACCTCCATGTGTAAACCTGACGAGAATAGAATATTGTGGGAAGTAGGAAGAAACCCTAATTGATTGGTTAATAACCCTAGAAGACAAGTCAACTCAAGGGAATGACTTGTATTAGGTTATTAGTCTCCAAGAGAAGAAGTCGACTAAAGGAAATAATATATACTAAAGAATTAGTACCCAGAATGAGAAGTCGGCCCAGGCAGTCTGCCAGATTTAGTATAAATACAGGAGGCCAGTCTTCATTCTGGCAGGCATTCTCAGAACTGCAGAGCACACTTGTGCGCACTGCAGTTGGGCAGTTTTGTGCGCAAGCTTGGAGGAGAGTTGCCGTTGTAGTTGCTGCAGCTAGCAGATTTTGTTTTGGCTTGGAATATCTCTTGGTTATGGTTTGGACTATCTGATCAGCTCTTGTTTGGTGCGCTATCCTTGGAGAAAGGTGCGCTACACTTTGTTTGGCTATCTAGCCTAGGGTTTGCTTCCGGAATGATTCTCTGTCAAGGTTAAGGTGCTCGGAGGGTGGCTTCGGCCTATGGTTGGGTGACAATAGTGATATTGTCTATGGTAAAACGAGCACATTCTAACAAGAGAACCCTGTGTTCCATGACAAGTCAAAACACATAGAGATCCGATATCATTACATTCGTGATATGGTGCAGAAAGGAGCCATAAAGCTCCAATATGTTAGCACAGATGAACAGGTTGTTGATGTGTTGACCAAGCCTTTATCTCGTGTAAAGTTTGAGCACTTTCGAGATAAGCTTGGTGTAATCCGAAAGGACCTCCCTTGAAGGGGGGAGTAATGGTGTGCTAGCCTTGTGCTGTGATGCCAGCTTCATGCTGATGATGTGTTGCCAGCCTCACGCTGTGATGCCAGCTTCGTGCTGATGATGTGTTCCCAGCCTCTCACTGTGATGCCAGCTTCGTGCTGATAATGTGTTGCCAGCCTCGCGTTGTGATGCCAACTTCGTGCTATGATGCCAGCTTCATGCTGATGATGTTGTGTTGCCAGCCTCGTGCTGTGATGCCAACTTCGTGTTGATGATATTGTGTAGCCAGCTTCGTGTTGTGATGCCAACCTCGTGCTGAAGACACTCCGCCTAGTGCTGAGGTTGATGATGCTCCAGCCTTTGTGCTGTGTTGTTGATGATACTGATGATGAGAAAAACTTCCAATGATTTATAGATATGCTAGTCAGTGTTCCAGATGCTGTTGATGATGTTATCCTCTCTCTCTCGCCTGATGCTGTTTTAGAATACCCTTCTTGTTAAGGGGGAGTGTTGAAATATTGTAACTGTAAAGAGTATTCTATTTATTATTGATGTATTATTCATTAGATCAATCCCCTTTTGTCGATTGATCACGTCGGGCATTGTAATTGACCAAATCCGCTTTTGCGGATTGGTCAAACCCTAATTGTAATAAGCAAATTAAGAAGTCGCCCCCCAGGCTAATTAAAGTGGTTCTAACCACCTAGAAAGAGAAGTCGGCCCTGCCAGTGAAGAGACACCTCCTTTCAACACTTGCTAATTTGTATAAATAAAGGAGGCCAACGCCTCATTTGTTCACTCACTCATTCTATCATCCAGAGCACAAGTTTGGAGCTGTAGTTGGAGAAGAAGGAGGAGAGAGAGGCGCATTACTTGGGAGAGGATATTCTCTAGTGTTTGGTTTATTATCTTGGCATTGTATTGGCTATCCATATTAAGGAAGTTTTCGCTGGGTTTTCTCCCCCATGAGGGTTTCCCAGGATAAATGCTGTGTATCTTGTGATTGTGTTTTTCTCAGTGATCCTATCTATGCTATGGTTATCTAGTAAATTGAAAAGAAACCTAATAATAGCTTAAACTCTAACAAAACCAAGGGTGAAGATCTTGAACCAACACCAAATCGCCTCAAAAGGAAGATATTCAACAAATTGTATTCTTGATAGCCAATCAACAACAAAGAAATGGTGTGAAGTGGAGCCTCTTATATAGAGAGGAGGCTCAATAACCCTCTCGTTACAATAATGCTCTCTCAAATATAGCCTTGGAGACCATAAAATAATCTTATCCTCCAGCTAACTATGATGACAAGGTCAAAAATACATAAAATATCAAAGTAGTTGTGCCACATGTATGATATTCTCCCAAGAGAGAGGATGTCCCATCCAAAAATAGCAAGAGTAGAGTCAAGGGAGGCCAACGTCCCTTCATACCTACATAATGCATTGATAATCACCTCAAAAGTCTCCTTCAAGGAAGATTGATCCAGAAAATGAGCCAACGACTATCAGGGAGAGAGGAAATGTCCATATTTGTGGCACGTGGGAGGCTCCAAGAGGGGACGAATCATCGAAAATAGCTTCAAATGGTCACAAGTGAGGTCTCAAATGTGTAACCTCCTCCCAAAATCATGCTTACCACCTCCCACAAGTTTAGGAAGGTCAAACTAGTCCACACGTGCCAAGTAGATGCTTAAAAGGTGAAGTAATGCAATCTCCAAGGTGGACAATTTCTCTAGAAGAGTGACATGCGCCTCCAAAAGTGGTGATGTGGCCGAGTGCTCTATCATAACGTGGTATGGCATGACTGGTCCATGTGCATGAAAAATAGCCCAAAAATGCCTAGGGCATTGTAGAGATGGGGCCTCCATGGTCTCTCTTCATAAAAATATGTAGAAACTCTTCATGAGGGGGTTTTACATGATCTCAAGTGCCAAATAAATGTCATAAGTCCCAAAAGGATAGGTAAATAATCTCTTAGGCCAAAGTGTGGCAAATACATAGGTAGATCCAGGCATAGGCATTAAATACGTGTGCTCTCTAGGTGTGACAGCCTTTACATTACATTAGCAACACTTCTACAAAATGGTAAAGTGAAAAAACCTAGGGGGTTCCCTAAGTCATGTGTTTTAATAGATCCACTTGAAGACCCTCGCACACCCACCTCGGCCATAAATAACCTCCATGAGGTGGTTAGTATGAGTCATAAGGGCATGAACTATCTTGAAATGGGGACTAAGAGGATGGGCCACGACAAAGCACAAGGTTCCAGAGAAACCACCTATATAGGAAAACACTTTACATTAAATCACTAAGCATGGTCTAGTACAATACATAAGATACAATGGTCACAATTTTCACTGATCATGATACATAATACATATCGTCGTGATGGCACAATTGATCACGAAACTCTGGGCTCTGACATCATCTCAAGATATGCACGAGATTGACTTAGATATTGGAACAAATGTGCCAAAGAAAATGAGTGACTCTGAAGTGAAACTGAGGGGTAACAACCTGCTCCAACTTGGGGTCATGTGCTCTACATGAGAGTGCATAAGAACTGTAGAATCTGCAAAAACCTGTTAATTGAAACATTCTCACCAAATAGGCATTAGATACTGGAGAGGGTTGAAGACATAGGTGCATCGTCCCTTCCTAAGATAATTGTTAGAAATAGGGAAAATAGAAAAACAATATACTTTTTTTTTTTTTTTTTTTCTATCCACTAGATCAGTGTAGAAGATAAACAGATCTGAAACAAACAATATTTCTGAGTTCAAAATAAACTATAGCTTACCTCTAGAATCAATGAGAGGTGTACCTGTCACATGGGTAGGATGTATGCCTCTGTAAGTATGCTCAGATGTAGTTTAGGTTCATAGATCAAAACCTATAGGGTTTGATCTCTGTCAAAAAGAACTGTGGGACAGTTTTTCCATAGATAGAAAACCCCAATGGAAGCAACAATAATCCATAGTCATAACAACAAATAACCCCAATAAGAAACCCTCCAATAAATAGTGATAGCACACAACAAGGAAATCAATCACAAGAGAACCCTCAGATCGGGACAAGAAGTAGATCAACTATAAGAGAACACTCAGATCTGGACAGCAAATTAGATTAATCATAAGAGACCACTCAGATCTGGACAACAAGTAGATCAACCATAAGAGAACACTCGGATCTGGACAGCAAGTTAAATCAACCATAAGAGAACACTCAGATCTTGACAGCAAGTTAGATTAACCATAAGAATGCCCTCACACAGATATGAACAGTAAGTGGCATACACTCCACAGGTCTAGATAGCAAACCCTTCATTTAGCTAATAGAAAACCCTCACTCAAAAACTGGACAGCAAGGAAACATCCACAAGTAAACTCTCACTCAGATCTGGACAGCAAGGTGAACACCACAAGCAAACTCCCTCTCAGATCTGGACAACAAGGTGAACACCACAAGCAAACTCCCTCTACACAGAAATCTGGTCAGCACTCTGAGAAACCCCCCACGGGGGACTCAAAACTCCACGTGGCAGCTAAAGGGAAGTATGAACAACCAAGGAGAGTGCCCAGAAAGTGGCTGTGGTAACTCCACATAATTCTGTGGCCTTAAAAGAGGGACGACACCCTACAGAAACAGAGCCGACTGCAACAGGAGGCATATACGGCAACAAGAGAGGCAGATCGGCAGTGTTATCCCCTAGCCTAGGGATAACTAAGGAGATTATGTCTCAAGGCCCATAGGTCCTAGACATGGAGTACCGAGAGCCAAATCGACTTGAGCATGGCCTTGGAGGGCCCATCCTTTTTCTTCTTCAGCGCCTCCACTTTGTCAGCAACAACAACATCCATCACATCGGCCCGGTCTTGCAGCAGAGATGGGTCTTGCTCCATGAGGTAATGAGTCCGGGTATCATGGTATGTGTCACTATGATCCTCAAAACTTTTGAATATGTGCATTTAATTCCTTTTGCTTCTAATGTGTGCTTGGACCTTATGCCTTTCCATTTAACCACACCTGGGGGGAATGACATGATGCCCTAGTAAGCTGGTTCCCATATGGTTTAAGTTGCCACCATACTTACCACATTCCATCTTTTTCCCGCTCATCCACCCCATTACACTGGTCCGGGCATTGGGTTGGCCAAATTCTAAGGGTTGTACCTTACCTTGTGGGAAGAAGGGGCTAAAGGCCCAGAGGGTAAAAGTAGCTGGAAAAAGATAAAAGCCAAAAGAATGAAACCTTGAGATGCTTGGCCCAGGGATCCCCGAGAAAGCAATAAAAAGATTCTCAGCAAGAAACAGAGGGACCCGTAAAAATAATAAATCAAGACTTAGTTGGATGATAGGGGGTCTCATCACGAGCCAACCTATTAGGTCCACGTGCATGTAGCGGTATGAAACTACCGACAGCTGGCCACCACGCCAGGGTAGTGGTTCTTGGTGGCATAGCCAAGGGAAAGGGGGTTTCATCATTAGCCAACCTTCTCATTTCCGTGAAATGCTTGTGGGTAACATTGTCACCACTGGTCACCACGCCAGGGAAGTGTCCCCTAACTAGCCTCTTGAAAGAAAAAGCAATAAGAATAAAAGATAAAAGGCATGAATGGGCTTGGAAACATTTGCATCCATGACAAGGTGAAACTCACCCTCTTCAGAGGCACCCATAGGTAAGTCATGCATTTCCCTACTATCATTGCACGCATTGCCCAGACATCCCTTACCACCTCATCCACTCACATGGGCTGGATTTGACTTCTCTCGGGAACATCCCACATCCAATGAGCATTAGCCCAATAGGATGTCCCAACGTCCCCTCCAAACTTGGCTTACAGATTAGCATATCGTCTTTGAGCACTTGCCCGGGTAAAGGGGGTTTCATGCACATGTTTAAATAACTTGATGATTAGATGTGATTGACATTTCTATGATCCCTGTGACTTATGAGCCCATGAAGGGCGTATTTGTTGATGTTGCATGACCACACTCGATGGATAGGTACATATGGGGAGATGATTAGTTCGGACCTCCATAGGGATAAAAGCCCTCCTGATGGATGCCGAGACCCTAGCCAAGGGCAAAGACAGATAAGGAAATTGCACTAGAGAGAGAGGATGACGTTTCACCAGGGGTAGCCTGGCAGGCCTGGACCCAGGGGGGTTGGGCCCTTTCCACCATGATGTAGGCCTTGGAGGGCCCATGACATCACTCAGGTCACCCATGATGTCACCCAACGTTTTAGATGTTTTGGAGGCAGTTGTGTGCCAAGTGGCACATGTGGTAGGTTCCTGAGGCCCAAGGAGGCCTAGCATTTTGCTCTAGGAGGCCAACGTTGTCCAAAAAGGGCCTAACGTGACCCTAAAAGGGCATGATGTCACCTTTACAACGTATTTTAGGGTTTAATTATGACATTTAATGTAAAAACTGGATATTATTTGTAACTGGCCATGTCGGCCTTTTTGATCTAATTCTGGTCATTTGTATTGTATAAATAAGGGGAAAATTCTCCCTATTTTTCATCATCTTTCACTCACACTTGTGAGGTCTGAAATTTGCACCTTACTTGGGGTTTTATGACTGAAATTTAGTGCACACTTGTTGGAGGAGGCTAATCTTGGACTATTTTGGCAATTTTCTTGGTGGAAGTGTTCAACTAGGATTTATGCTTGATGATTCTTGATGAATGTAAGTGAAATTTCTGCAATTCTTCTTCATTTGAATGGTTATAGTCATGTTTATCTTGCATTTACATTAAGATTATGAAATTGCTTGCTTAAAACCCTAGAAAGTCTAGCACATGTTATTGTCCTAGCTTTAAGAGCTTTTACCTACTAGATTTTGCCAAGAAGCCGTTTTTCTTGAAGCCATTGTGCCAAGTGCCTTGCCATTGCAACACCCTAAGCACTTATTGCTTCATCTTAGCCATCATTTGCTTCATCTTTTAGTTAAAGAGGGAGGAAAATTTACTAAGGCCTAGGGTTATCTACACCTTAGTAGTTATTTTCCCCTAGGGTTTGGTGGTTGAAGCCTTGGCTTACCAACACTTCAATTATCAACCCCTCTTGTCTTTGGCTCTCCTATTATCATTCTTTTCCTTCAACATTTGTTGCCACTTTATTGACTCCATTTGCCCTTAAAAGCACTAGTCTAAGTCCTCACTAGAGTAGTTGATCAACACAACCTTCAAAACTTACTCTTTGAACAACCTACTAACATTTTCTAACCCTAGAATAGCTTGACCTACTAACAACATTGCTAATGTTACAAAAGTAAGCTACAACCATTAGATGCAGCATTAAAAGCTCGAAAAAGCAATTGTAAAGGCTGAATTATACTTTGTCTTATGTGCTTCTATCAAATGCTAATGTTATGACTTCAATGGTTAATGGTTTTTAGTCATTTTGAAGCTATTTTCAAGATATTTTATGTGAAGTATTGCTCTATAAACATTGTTGTTATAAGATTTTTGTTTACTTCATCATATTCAACAAATTGCTTTTATTAAGAAAGTCCATGGTTTTATGAAGTGCTAACCAGCAAGTGCACTTGCAAATATATAGTTTTTCTTGTTGCTTTGTTCCGTGCAGGTACACTTTTGACTTATTATCTCTTCATTGGGTATTAAACCGAACTTTCTGATCGGTGGTGACTTCTGAGAGGGGATCTTTACCTAGCCACTTTGAATTTGCCTTCTCAAACCCCCAGG
Source organism: Picea engelmannii (assembly GCA_009831015.1). Taxonomy (NCBI): domain Eukaryota; kingdom Viridiplantae; phylum Streptophyta; class Pinopsida; order Pinales; family Pinaceae; genus Picea; species Picea engelmannii. The sequence continues at coordinate 10,404 of ML851445.1, forward strand.
TCACCGGGGACGTCTCCCATGGGCCTACCACCCTAAATAGAAAGAGACATCCTATTGAGGTGACAGGATATGATAGTCTCCTATTACTCCAATTTGCTTTCCATTTACCTTTTCTTCCATCAAAGTACAATTTGCTTTCTATTTACCCCGAGTCAATTCTCCCCAAATATGACATTCAAAAGCCTTTATTTTACAAAGCTTACCTGGCGACTCCACTAAGGGTGATCCCGTCATCCCTTTTGATAGTTTCAAGAAAACTGTCTGGTGACTTCACAAATGACGACCCGTAGCGGACGTCAATACACACTTTCTTCTTCTCCTGTAGTTCCTATTACCCCTATAGATCCTTCTAAATGGTCTCACAAAGAACTTTTTGGCCCTTTGGATTTAATGAACACCCAAGGAGGATTACATGATCTCCCAAAAAAGGTTGATTCCTGGATACCTAAATTCTCGGGAGAAGTAGGATCTTATGGCAACTTACACCGGGATAAGTTTTATGAGGAATATGAATTTCACTAATCGAGAGAAGAATACCCTGACACCTTCATGAGGCATTTTGTAATCTCACTCACCGGGAGTGCCAGAGGCTGGATTAATGGTCTCCCAAATGGAAGCATCAAAACCCTTGAAGACCTTGAACATGCTTTCAAGAAAAGATGGTGTAAAGAAGAAAGTATGGCCTTCTTTTATTCTCAATACCTCGAAGTTTATTCATCCTACCCTACTTTGACATAGGAAAATAATTATGTTTGGTAAAATGAAAATTCCAATGTAACCATTTGATGAGTTCATTAATACCAAGAAATCTACCTTTGTGCCTAGTCACAAACCAAAATAAGGAAACATCACACATTAGGAAAACATGTGTTGGGATCTCCACCACTCTCTGGTCTAAAACTGAAGTAGGATCATTATCACGTGAGAGAAGAACAAAAACATGCCAAGGTTGACATGCACCACTGCAAGCTTCTTCTATCCAAAGGTGGATGGGGCTGATGCAATCATCTTCCTTGATATGAGCATAGGGCAACTCATTAGTGTTACTTATCAAACCATCAAGCAAGAGGGGCTTAGAGGGTGGCTCCAATAGAAACCTACAAGAAGATTACTGGCCCTCCTTGTTGTTCCTAATCATATATATAGATGAAGCACAAGAATATGAATCAGATCTGAATATATACTTGAATCCACGACTTAGGGAATAATTTAGCTCATAAGAGAGGTACATACTTCCATAGTTGCAGAGCAATTTGGTGTTGGGAAGACAATCTCAAATATGTGTATTGACCAAAGATTTAGGAGTAAGTAGCTAGATTCATAAGAGGATGCACACTTTGTTGTACAAGTAAGCTACACAACTTTGTTGCCAGTTCCTACTAGACCATGAGAAAGTATTTCAGTGGATTTTATAAGAGGCGTGGCGAAGATGAGGTAGGGACATGACTACCTCTTTGTGGTAGTTAGTAAATTTGACAAGATGTTCTCATGCCATGTAAGAACATTGTCAAGGGCCATGAAGCATCAAACTTGTTCTTTATCAAACTAGATACTGCTTTTTGATATCATCAAATTTGCTTGAGTCCATCTGAGACTTGGAATACTGCTTTTAAAACAAAGTTTGGACTCAAGCTCTTTCTTTATGTGACCCGCAACTAGACCCAAGGCATAGTAATTTAAGAAAGCTAGAGAACAGGGAGTTGCTACTAGGAATATGTAATGTTCCACAATTAATATGAAAATACAATCTTAGGAACAACCCATATCATTCACACAAATAATCAACATAAGAATATGAGACAAAACCCTTCAGGTAGGGTAACATCATATATTAATCCTTATGGAAGGAAATGACCTCCACTATTATCACTATGGGCTCTTCGCCCCCCCAATTACCTCCCTAGCTACACTACAAGGTACCCCATATTATTCCCCTAGCTACACTACATTCCATCCCCCTTATGAAAGAGTTTTCCTCAACGCTTGTTATGAGGAGGTACAACCATATACTAGGGTCCCATGGATAAGTGTGGACCAAAATGTTGAAGTAGGCTAGAGAACCAAGGTCCCATGTGGAAGTGCTAGCCACCATATTGAAGTAGTCCAACTGCCACTGTAAACTTGGGTCCCATGTCCAAGTGCTCATGTGAACTCCACACTGAAGATATGAGAACTCAATAACTAGCTGAAAATGATGCTCCAAAGATCGACACTAGTCATGTGGATCCAAATATGTAGAGTCAGCCAAAAAATCATCCTCTAGTATTTTAGAATAAGAAAACTGAAGAAGAATATGCATAGAAGTCTCTTGTCTACTCTCTGGGATGTGCTCTACATAAGGTGGAGTAGAGTCATCAAATAGAAGATGCAAGTGGTTGTCATCCTAGAAATGACAACTATCCATATCCCAATCATCACATTTGGCCCCACAATAAGACCAAGCATATGTTTCTTGATTATATTCTTCCGTGACATGATGGTTGATCATCTCCATGCTATAAATGTCCATATACCAATCATCACATTCAACCTCCCAATAATAGCAAGCATAGGTTTATTGATTATATTTTGTCGTGACGTGATGGCTAATGATCTCTATGTTACATCTTTGGTTGACGATCCCTATGTGACCTCTCTCCCTTTGAAATTCTTTCTTGAGGGCTTCAAACTCCCATCGAACTTCCATGAGGATTTGAGAGCGAATATCCATTGGAAACACCACATATAATATACCAAAAGAAAGCTCTAAAACCCTCTATCCAATGGCACTCATTTGGTAGCAATCTGAGCACCCTATCAAAAATTATGAGCTCTCCAGTCCTACCGTCATCATGTAAAACCCTAAAAATGACTGATTTTAAATCAACGATATCTTCACTTCTGGAGCTCCGATTTAGATGATTTTTCTTTGAAATGGGTTAATTTTGCGAGAGGAACTCAGATTTGCAATTTGTTAAAACCCCAAATACCAGATTTGATTTATATTCCTAGCTGTTTTTTATACCCATAAAATTAATTAACCTTGTAATCCTAGTAGAAGAAATCGCCGATTAATCGGCAAAAATCGGGGAAATCGCGAGTTTTTCAGCTTGCCGATTTTTTCAAAACAAAAAATGGCGATTTTTTGGGTTTTGAAAAAATCGCGTTTTTTTGAAAAACTCGGGAAAAACTTGGCAAAACTCGGAAAAAATCGGTAAAACTCGCCACAGATTGGAAAAAATCGGTAAATTGAAAATTTTTTTTGTATTGGTTTCAGACTTTTAGTAATGACTTTGATGTATCGGTTCTTTCTCCGTATTTATGTGCCTATCTGTTTATATGATGTTGTTGTTGCTTTATATATTGAAAAATGTTAAAAATTTTGAAAAAAAATGAATAAATTA
>ML851445.1:17996-31107 GCA_009831015.1 Picea engelmannii
CCACAATTCTGGACCAGCAAACTAAGTGTTGTTCAACCTAGTTTCCTCCAGCCAATACGACCTCCCTCTGCTGTCCTGTACAGCCTGTAATGGCCACTTCTATTGCTGTACAAACTAGGTGAGTACAGTCCTAACCTACTGATATGGAAAACCTCTGATGCAGAATCTGTTCTCAGCCCAATAAACTCAGAACTTTGCTGTCCAGTTGCTGCTGAAAATAGTGATGAAGCTGTCCTCTTTGTGCTGCACAAAATGGCCTCAGAATGGCTTCCTGTGGCTGCCCTAGCTCAACTCCAGTACACACCCTCTTCAACAACTCCTTCCTTCACTTCTCTCTGCCCAACTCCCCCTCCTCTCTTACTCATTCAAAATGACTGAATGAGCAGCCCAACACCCTCAGCCTCCCTATACCCCAGCCCCCCTCCTTGCTGCCTTGGGATCAACGCCCAACAAAAGATCCAAGGGCCTAGATTGAGGCGTCCCCTCTCTTTGGACCCCACACAACACTTAGGGGTTCACTGCTCAGAGCAGGGCCCCACTCATCACTAAGGCTGAGCGCCCCCCCTTGACAGGGCCCCACCCATCACTAAGGCTGAGCGCCCCCCCTTGACAGGGCCCCACAATCCAACAGATTTTTGGGCTAAAGTTTCCTAAGTAGAACTTAGGCTAACTTTCTAAGGCTGATATGGGTCAAATTAAGGTCCCATGCATGCCTTTGGGCATTAGGCATGTGGGAACACCTTCTGCTACTACTGGAAAAATTAACACTCCCTCTTAGCAAGGAAGGTGTTCTGTACAACCCCCAACTTGTCCCTGAAATAGACAAAATTTCCTTTCACCAAAGACTTTGTGAGTATGTCTGCAATCTGCTCATCGGTTGGCACATACTGTAGCGTTACAAAACCTTTTTGCACGCAGTCCCGAATGAAGCGGTACCTTATCTCAATGTGTTTGGACCTATCATGAAACACCGGATTTTCTGAGAGCTTGATGCAGCTTTGATTGTCACAGTGAATCACTGTTGTGTCCAATACCTGATCAAACAAGCCCATGAGTAGCTTCCGAAGCCAAATGGCCTCACATGATGCCAAGCTGGGTGCCATGTATTCAACCTCTGCAGAGCTCAAAGCAACTGATTTCTGCTTCCTGCTGAACCAGGAAATAGTCCTTGAACCCAAGCTGAAACAACAACCTGATGTGCTCTTTCTATCCACACTGCTGCGTGCCCAATCTGCATCCGAATAACCCACGAGCTTCACTCCTTCCCCCTGGATATAGCTCAATCCAAACTCTACTGTCTCACACAGATACCTCAACACATGTTTAGTTGCCACCCAGTGTACATGCTTAGGCTCTATTTTTCATGTATGCTTAGTTGTTTAGATCAGCGTTAGGAGCTTGTTAAGATCCTAGAGAAGTGCTATATGTTTTGAGGTTTGCATGTACTAACATTGGGTTACTACAACTACTTGCAAGGGAACCTTAAAAGAGCATATATCCATCAGTTGAGGGCAAAATTCTTGGCAGATTTGAACAGACCTGTTTGCTGTCCTAAAACGCAACAAAGGACAGATTTGGTTGATGAAACTGAGAGCCCAACAAGAGGTCAAAGACATACCTGTTGGGCAGCCCTCATAGTTCCTCAAAAATCTACAGGACCTATCATAAAACACCGGATTTTCTGAGAGCTTCATGCAACTCTGATTGTCACAGTGAATCACTGTTGTGTCCAATACCTGATCAAACAAGCCCATGAGTAGCTTCCGAAGCCAAATGACCTCACATGATGCCAAGCTGGATGCCATGTATTCGGCCTCTCCAGAGCTCAAAGCAACTGATTTCTGCTTCCTGCTGAACCAGGAAATAGCCTCTGAACCCAAGCTGAAACAACAGCCCGATGTGCTCTTCCTATCCACACTGCTGCCTGCCCAATTTGCATTCGAATAACCCACGAGCTTCACTCCATCCCCCTGGATATAGCTCAATCCAAACTCGACTGTCCCATGTGGATACCTCAACACATGTTTAGCTGCCACCCAGTGTACACGTTTAGGCTCTACCATGAATTGACTCGATGTATTGACAACAAAACACAAATCTGGTCTAGTGTTAACCAGATACATAAAAGAGCCAATGAGCTGTCTGTACAGAGTGGCATCTACTCCCTTTGACTTGGAAGCATCTATCTTCTTCTAGTTAGTAACCATGGGTGTTGCCATAGGCCTGCAATCTTGCATGCCAAACCGCTTCAGGATCTCCACAACATATTTCCCTTGTCCAAGGAAAATCTGCTCATCCTTCTGCGACACCTCCAATCCAAGAAAATAATGCATCAAACCCAAGTCCTTCATCTCAAGCTCAACAACAAGATCTCTCTTGCAATCCACTATGAGCTTCTCTGATCCTGTCAGAAACAAGTCATCCACATATGATACAAGAATGAGTGGCTCCCCCTTAATCAAGATGTAGTAGAGGTTGGAGTTAGCTTCACTCTTGGTGAAGCCCATCCCAAGCAAATAACTGTCGATCCTTTTGTACCAGGCACGTGGTGCCTACTTGATCCCATATAATGCTCTCCTCAACCTGTAAACATGAGATGCCCTACTGTGCACCTCAAACCCCTCTGGCTGCTTTATGTATATCTCCTCCTCTATCACTCCATTAAGAAACTTTGTCTTGACATCCATCTGGTGGATCTGCCATCCCAACTCAGCTGCAATGGATATCACGACCTTGATAGAAGAATATCTCGCCACGGGTGCAAATGTTTCATTGAAGTCAGTGCCTTCCTTCTGTGAGAAGACCTTAGTCATAAAGCGAGCTTTGAACTTGTCCACACTCCCATCAACCGCATGTTTGATCTTATAGATCCATCTAGAGCCAACCACTAATTTCCCCTCTGGTCGGGGCACAACCTCCCACACATCGTTCTTCATGATGGAAGAGTACCCCTCCATCATGGTATCTCTCCACACCTATTGCTAAGATGCCTCCTGAAAACTGGAAGGTTCGACCTCTATCAACTCGCTCATAAGAGCCATGTAACCAAAAAACCTCTGTGGCGCCCTGCTCATCCTGACTGATGTCTGGGGAGGTTCTACCTGCTCCTGAGCCTTTCTCAATTTGCATTCAACCCACTTCGGCCTCCTCCTATTAGAGGACTTGACCAGAGTAAACTGAGCATCCTACTCCTCCTCATGTTGCTCACGCTGCACACCCTACTCACTCAGCTGCCCAACTTGTACAGAAGTATGGGGACACGTAGTCTATAATGGTTGTTTAGCCCCCTCCTTAGGAGCACTTTGCTTTTGACACTGCTCATCAACTGGCATTTGTCCACAGGACTTCTTGTAAGCCCTGTCCTCTTCAAATCTCACGTCCCTCCTAACCACTGTCCTCTCGAGTGAGGAATGTAGACCCTGTAGGCCTTGGAGGTCTCGCTGTATCCAACAAGGATGCCCTTCTCTACAGTAGGTTCGAACTTGGTCCTCTCGGTCGAAACATGGCAGTAGACCAAGCACCCAAAGATGCGTATGTGACTAACCTTTGGTCTCTTCCCTGTGAAGGCCTCCTCAGGGGTCATCCTCTCCAATACCTTATGCAGACTCTTGTTCTGCAGATAGACTGCAGTGTTGCATGCCTCAGCCCATAGAAGCATGGGCAAGTCCCGATCATGCAACATTGCCTTTGTTGCCCCAACTCTCGATCTGTTCTTCCTCTTCGAGACTCCATTCTGTTGCGGGTTATATAGCACAGTCAATTCTCTCCTAATCGCGGAATCTACGCAGAACTCCTTGAAGGCACTCGAGGTATACTCACCTCCATTGTTTGATCTAAGCACCTTGATATTCCTGCCTGTCTAGTTCTCCACAAGAGCTTTGAACTCTTGGAACTGGTTGACGACCTCATCCTTGCACTTCATAAAGTAGATCCACGTCTTCCTAGAATGATTGTCAATAAAGGAAACATAGTAGCTAAATACTCTAATAGACACTGCTGACATGGGCCCATAGACATCCGAATGGATTAAGGCCAAAATCCCTTTGGACTTGCTGGCATTGCTAGGAAAGGCTGTCTTGGCGTACTTGCCCAAAGCACATCCCTTGCACACACCGTGTTGATCAGAACTGAACTCTGGAAGCCCAGTCACGTCCTCCATGAGCACCTTAAGTGCTCCATGATGTAGATGAGCCATCCACCTATGCCAAAGCTCCCCCGAATCTCTGCCACTGCAGCTGTTACTAACCAACGCATAGGCTGGTTCAAACTGCAATTTGTACAGTTTGTCCTTTCTCACTCCCAACACTTTCCCCATGCTAGCGTTGGATCCTCTTGGATGTATGAGTACTCATTCATCTCAGAAAGTGACCTCATATCCCTTATCTTCTAAGGCTGAAACAGAAATCAGATTTTTTGTTAAACTAGGAGCAAACAAAACTTCATTAATTGACAAAGGCTTACCAGACTCCCTCTGAAACCTCACGGTTCCTTTGTCTGTTGGCCTGTACTTGGCATTATTTCCAAGTACAATGTTGAAGTTGACATTGTACTCCTTCAAGTTGCTGAAGTACCCACACACCCCTGTCATGTGGCATGAAGCACCATTGTCAATGTACCATGTACCAATGACCATGGAGGTGGATAGGCATGCTAATAGTGAAAATTCATCTTCAAATCTTGCTGCAAATGCATCCATATCAGCTATAGCAACCATCTGTTTCTTGGGTTTTCCCTTCTTCCTGTTGGGACATTGGTTGGCAAAGTGCCCAAGCTGATGGCAAGCAAAGCACTTGACTTTGCTGGTGTCAAACTTCTTCTTGCTTCCCTGTCTTGAAGAGGTTCCTTCAGCTGAACTCTTCTTGCTCTTCCCCTTGCCCTTTGCTGCCAAGGCAAGGTTATCTTCATCTTTAGATTTATTTTTCTGCTCTCCACATTGAGACCCCTCGTGGATCTCTTCCCGTGTGAAATCGTCCCACAACCTCTCCCAAGTAGGCATCTTCTCTCTTCCCACCACACACTTGACAAAGACATTCCACTGTTTTCCAAAACCATCAAAGGCAATACTTACCAGCCCTTCTTTAGGAATGATATCTCCTATTGCTGCTAGCTCATCTCTAACTCCTGTGAGCCTAGTGAGGTAGGAAGTCACACCTTCGCCCCTTGCCATCTTGGTGGCATGTAATTTGTCCATTATCGGACAATCATTTTCGTAATGAAAATGGCTCGATAGATTGTTGATGTACCATAGACAACAATTCCCCTTGTGGCCAGTGTGGGGGAATGGTGTTGGGTATGTGTTATATTCTTTGCATGTGTGTGTGTGTGGGTGCGTCAGATACGACAACTGCATGTGTGTGTGTGTGGGTGCGGTTTTTGCTATTTTTAGCGGATTTTGCTATTTTTAGCTGATTTGTAAATTAATCCCGGATTAAGGGATTAGGGTTTTGGTATCTACGGAATACCTAAAAACATTGTATATATTGTATGGCGAATGGTGAAATTCGATATAATGAAAATAAGAAAGGTTTTCCCGGTTGAGGGTTTCCGGTAAAAATCTCTGTGTAATCTGTGTATGAGCCATTGATTAATTTCTGTATTGCTTAAGAATCTATATGCATTGCTTTACTTCGCAGGTTTAAAACTTACAAATGGTCTAGGACAATCATTCTTCTTCGCAGTCACTCTAAGTAGTGGTCAAGTAGAATGGTCCGCCTCGCTGGGTAGTCATTCTTTCGAAGTTCACAGTTGTGAGCAGTTTTGAAGAATGGTCCGTTTTGGAGGTTGTTGCAGGACAGTCATTTCCATTAGGAAATGGTTCGGACAGTCATTCCCTAAGGCAGTCTCATTCCATCCAGGTTGCTCTATGATTAGTGCTGGAGGAATGGCCTAGTTAGGTGAATGGTCCAGGTTCAACAATCAGGGACATGCATTCCCTAGGGCAAACTTATTCTCTCCAGGTTGCACTATGACTAGTGCCGGAGGAATGGCCCAGTTAGGTGAATGGTCCAGGCTTAGAAATCAGGGATAGTTATTCTTCTATGCTTGAGAAGAATAGTCCAGATAGCCCATGGCTAATGTTTTACATTCTGAGGGCAGATGCTCTTCCGGATCTCATAGATGTGAGTGGAAGAATGGCCTAGATGACTCAATTTATATCATGATAATGTTTTTATGCAGGTTGATATTAGATGATATGATTGCTATGGAAACTGTATGTCTCTGGACAGTAGATGTATGTTTCTGTGGTGGATGTGTTCCATTGGTTGTGACTATGTGTCACTGATTAAGTAGTTGTGTACTACTATGGATAGACACAGTTGTGTTCTATTGAATGACATTGTTCTGATTTCCATGTAGACTATCAGTAGTGTTGAAAATGATTATCAACTAGATGGAAAGTCAGTGTGCTAATGGACAGACATTCTCTAGACGGAAAATGGTCCAGGACATTTATTCTTCTAGGATGTATGTCTGGATTAGAAGAATAGTCCTTGTAGCACACCTATATGAAAAGTAGGTGTGCTCGTTTAACCATAGACAATATAGCAATATTGTCATCCAACCATAGGTCGAAGCCACCCCCGAGCATCTTAACCTTGACAGAGAATAATTACGGAAGCAAACCCTAGGCCTAATAGCCAATCAAGGTAGCGTATCACTCTCCAGAGTTAGCATACCAAGAAGAAAGTCCAAACCATAATTAAGAGAGAGTCCAAGACAGAAACCGAAAATACAAATTGCAGTAGCTGCAACTACTCTCCATCTAAGTCACTTGACACGTCCCTTATGGGCCAAGTGTCCGTATCCACGGTGTCACTGTGATGACACGCTACGGTACGTGTCGGACATTGCTTCAACATGTGTCATCACCTTAGGACACGTCCTAAAACCGTGTTGGACACTGCTTCAACACGTGTCATCACCTCAGGACACCATCTAAAACCGTGTCGGACACCATCTAAAAATGTGTCCTTCGTAAAGAGCCTGCGGGAGGTTAAAAAGGGGTTTTCCCTTGTCTTTTAGTTGTTTCATTTCACTGTCACCGTGGGATATTGTAGCCTGGCAGCCAGCAACCATCGTCCAGTTCACAAGTAAGTCCTCTAGGCTCTGGCCGAGTTTGGAAGCTTTATGCAAATTTCCTCAATTCATTTAGACACTTGAATGTGTTAGGTCTCTGTGTCATTTTCCGGTGCTAGTGACGAGGGTTTACAATTCTGGATAGTGGCTAAATTTGTGTTTAAATACCATATATCTGGGCAACACTTTAACACATTTAAAAACTTGAGAAGCATTTTAATCAAATCGATGAGGAATTTTGAGGAACGATTTGGTCTATAACCCGAACGACCTAACACCTTAATTCTGGTTTCATTTACAGCGTTGCCATTGGAAAACTCTTTGATATGATTTGATTCTAGTTTATTCTTGTAATATCTCTCCCTAAACTCACATAAGCACACAAGGTGTTTTCTTCCAGCTCTTTGGAACTTGTGATAATGGTATAAGGGTTCACATGAATGGTTTAATTTTCAGTTGTTCCATTGCTTTTCTTGAAACATTTTGATAGACCTAACATCCAAAGCACCTCTGGAAACAAATCAATGCAATACATGAAGCAACAACCTAACTCAATATGCTAACATCACATTCATTTTAACACTATCTGAGGGCTTAATCATTGTTTTACTGCAGAATTTGTGCAAACATATTAAAGACATGAACACATGGATCATTCATTCGATTCCTTTCCTTTGAGCACTGTGTATGTATGTTGACAAACCTGTGGTAATATGCTTTGAATGCTCACTGTTCTGTGGGTTATTTGTATCATGTACATTGTATACAGTATCGCCGTATCAGACTATCAGTATGTCTATGTTGTTTCATCTATGAGTATGATGTTTAGAGTTTGATTGATTTGTATGATGTATGATGTATCTTTTTTGGAGTTCATGATGTATCACTGAATCACTGATCAATATCTACTATAGTCTATGATCTATCAATTTTTTGTCTATTTCAGTAATTTTTAACTTATAGTCTTATATATGTAAAAACTATATATATATATATATATAACATGTCCCTCGTGTCCTGATTTCGAGGGTCGCCGTGTTCGTATCGGATACTCGTATTCCCATGTCCTCCGTGTCCCGTGTCTTCGTGTCAGGTGACTTAGCTCTCCATACTTGCGTACAACTAAATTTCTGTAGTTGCGAGCTGTTTGTGTCAAATGAGATCTGGCGTCCTGTATTTATACTGCTCCTCCTTAGCTGTCTGGGCCGACTTCTCATTCTAGAGTCTAAAAACTCAATATTAAATATTTCCTCTAGCCGACTTGTCTTCTAGGGTTATGTCCAATGCTTTAGGGTTTCTTCTTGCTTCTCGGAATATTCTATTCTTGTCAGGATTACACGTGGAGGTTAATACCTCCCGCAACTACCATAATATCAACACTCCCTCCTAGCTAGGGAGGTATTGAAAGCAATGGTCTTGAGCACAAACATACCATTCAATCGGTAGCATCATCATAGCCATACAGGCTATCTCATGATTAGATCACGAGCACCATCATCACTATCAATATCATCTGATAGCATCAACTGCATCATCTCTTGAAGCCATACTTCATCTGAGTAATCAGGCATGCTGTTGAATAAGTCACTCACTCCACAGAGTGATACAAGAACCATTCTTCTAATCCGGACATATGTCCTAGAAGAATAACTATTTCAACAGATGTTGGAAGCCACGCCATGGGCTACAAGGACTATTCTTCTAATCCAGACATACGTCCTAGAAGAATAAATGTCCTGGACCATTTTCCGTTTGGAGAATGTCTGTCCATTAGCACAGTGACTATCCATCTAGTTGATAATCATTTTCAACACTACTGATAGTCTACATGGCGATCAGAACAATGTCATTCAATAGAACGCAACTGTGTCTATCCATTGTAGTACACAACTACTATCCAATGGTACACAACCACACCAAGTAGCACACGACTACTTAATCAGTGACACATAGTCACAACCAGTGGAACACATCCACCACAGTAGCATACATCTACTGTCCAGAGACATACAATCTCCATAGCAATCATATCATCTGATATCAACCTGCATAAAAACAATATCATGATATAAACTGAGTCATCTAGGCCATTCTTCTACTCACATCTGTGAGATCTGGAAGAGCATCTACCCTTAGAATGTAAAACATCAGCCATGGGCTATCTAGACTATTCTTCTCAAGCATAGAAGAATAACTATCCTTGATTTCTGAGCCTAGACCATTCACCTAATTGGGCCATTCCTCCGACACTAGTCATAGTGCAACCTGGAGAGAATGAGTTTTCCCTAGGGAATGCCTGTCCCTGATTGCTGAACCTGGACCATTCACCTAACTGGGCCATCTGACACTAATCATAGTGCAACCTGGATGGAATGAGTCTGCCTCAAGGAATGACTGTTTGGACAATTTCCTAATGGAAATGATTGTCCTGCACCAACCTCCAAAACAAACCATTCTTCGAAACTAGTCAAAACTGTGAACTTCAAAAGAATGACTGCCCGACGAGGCAGACCATTCTAGTTGATCACTACTTAGAGTGACTGCCAAGAAGAATGATTGTCCTAGACCATTCCCCCACACTGGCCACAAGGGGAATCACTGTCTATGGTACATCAACAATCTATCAAACCATTTTCATTACGAAAATGACTGTCCGATAATGGGCTAGTTCATCACTCAAGAAGATAAATCCTCAAAAAATCTGTTACAAAGGTGTGCAAATATGTGCAATGAAGAATATAAAGATTCTACCAATAGTATGGAGTGGATTGTTGATTTAGCATTAGGATGGCAATTGAGGTGAAATCCATGGCTTCATTTTTAGAGTGGATTGAAGGTCGAAGCAATTTTGTTTTAGCAAGTCTCATGAAACCTCAATGCTTTTATATGTTTTCAAGTTATAATTCACTTGAGAATGAATAATAAAATAACAAATGGTAGGAAAAGATAAATAGTGTACACAAGTATGTTGTATGTGTTAATTTGGTAGCTCAAAAGGTGTTGCAGCTTAGCCTGTGTCCAAGGCTAGTCGATGAATGTAATTAAATTACCCAGATCGAAAATTTTAATTTATCCTAAGTTTTAACCTAGGAAAAGTATAAAAGTCACTTAAATTACTTTTATTGATTTTTCACTCAGATTTATGAAAAGTGACTTTTTTCATAAATTAATAATTCACAAAAGTGAATTTTTGAAGGCCTCTAGAGGTGTCTAGGAAAAGTGAATTAGAGAGATAAAAAGATGAGGTGAGGGTGAGGGACACATAACACTCATTTGAGCAAGAGAAAGAGGGTGCTTGGGCAAGAGAAGAAGAGAGGGCGCTTGGGCAAGAGAAGAAGAGAGGGCAAGCAACTGAGAGAAGGGGCGATTCTGGGTAGTTAAGGAGGCTGAGTCAAGGGTCGACTTAGGCAGGGTGAGCAGGCTGAGTTCTAGCAAGACCGTGTAGCTAAACTAGGGTTGTACACGGGTCGTACACTCAACCAACTAGGGCCGTACACAGGCCATACCAGCCAACAACAAAGCAGTCATACAAGGTTGAGTTTGTGCAAGCCGAGTTCTTTAAGGTCGTACCTGGGCCGATTGAAGATGGAAAGAGTTGGGCCGTACAATTCAGATTTACTTAGGTTGTACAACCAAGAAGTGACCATTTTTGCTGCAAGAAAGTTCTGTAAGAAATTCTTGTTATTGATTGATGCTATACTATTTCTCTTAGACGCCCAATAAAAGCCCCTCTTTGATGGTTTTCCCTGCACTAGGGTTTCCAGTGTATTTTTGGTGTTCTCATCTTTTATGTGCTTGGTTTCTCCATACTTTTGCTGTGCATTTTAGTTAAATAACTCAACTGTAAATTATTTGCATAATTTTCAGAGGTTATATCAGCTAGACTAATTACTGGGTAAAGAAAAATTATTGGCATATAATTTTTGTTGCTGAGTTTTAAAGAAATTAACATGGTATTAGAGCTTATCCTCTGAATACAAAACGAACCAAGTCGATGTGTTGTGCAGATCAAGAGTAAATCAGTAAGGGGTTGAATTACCAGAGAGGGCATGTGAGTTAGGGCAGTTGATGGAATGGCCAATACAGGCTTGAGATTTGAAGATAGGCTAGAGGGAGCCTCAAATTTCAGTCCATGGAGAGAGCGAATTGGTTTGGTGTTGGAAGAACAAGGATTGTGGGAGTTTGCTGAAGGGAAAACAATACTTCTAACAGACCCAACACAACAACTAGCCCATCTCGGGAAGGATGTGAGGGCAAGAATGATCATAATTGATGGAGTCAAAGACCACATCATTCCTCATCTGCTTGGAATGAAGACAAGTAAGGATATGTGGGATGCCCTAGTCAAGTTGTATCATTCAGATAACCAGAGTAGGAAAATGTTGCTCAGGGAGAAACTCAGAAGCACAAAGATGGCCAGGGGAGAGTCAGCTGCTACATATCTCACCAAGTTCAATCAGATCAGAGATGAACTGGTAGCAGTTGGGGCGGCTGTGGATGAGACCGAGCTGGTGAGGATAGCCTTAAATGGATTCACCAAGCAGTGGGATGTATTTGTTAGAGGAGTTGTAACTTGGGAGAAACTCCCTGATTGAGAAAGGTTATGGGATGACTTCGCCTAGGAGGAGTTGAGAGTTGGCACCTTAGAGGCTAGCTAGCCTGAGACTGAGGATGAGGAGAACCTTGCCTTAGCTGGAAAGGGAAAGTTCAAAGGAAAGAAGGTCCCTAGTGGGGGTCAAACCTTAAAGGGAGAAAAGAAGAAAGATTTCAGCAAGATTAAGTGTTTTCCCTGTCACAAACCAGGACACTTTGCCAGTCAGTGCCCAAACAAGAAGGGGGGCAACAAGAAGTCACACATGGCAGCATAAGCTTCAACTGAAGTTGATGAGTTTGTAGCTAGGTTCGAGAATGGGTTTTCACTCATTGCATGTCTCTCTAGTTCAGCTAGTTCAGGCATATGGTATATTGATAGTGGCGCCTCAAATCACATGATGAGGGTGTGGTAGTACTTCTCTAGCTTCTAGGAGGAGGAGATGGACCTCGTGATTGAGATGGGCAACAATGCCAAGTGTCGAACAACAGGCCATGGTATAGTGACATTCCAGAGGGAGTCTGGGAAGCCACTGATGGTGAGGGATATGCTATATGTCTCGGGTATGAAGAAGAACTTGCTATCAATTTCAACTTTGGAGGATAGGGGCTATGTGGTATCATTTTAGGATCGAGTGTACATCAGGCCCAAGTACTCCAAGGTGGCGAAAGTGATTGGAGTCACGCAGGAGAAGTTGTATAGGCTTCAATTCGAGCCAGCGCGAGCATTGGTGAGTAGTGCGTGTGACATGGTAGAGTTGTGGCATAGGAGGATGGCGCAGTTGCATCATGGAGCACTCAAAGTGCTCAAGGAGATAGTGACAGGACTTCCAAATTTTAGCACAAAGCATCATGTGGTATGCAAGGGGTGTGCTATGGGGAAGTACACCAAGACAACCTTCCCTAACAGTGACAACAAGACAGGAGGCATCCTTGATTTGATACACTCGGACGTATGTGGGCCCATGTCATCACCATCCTTGAGTGGGTATGGGTACTATGTCACCTTCATCGATGACCATTCCAGGAAGACCTGGATCTGCTTCATGAAGACCAAGGACGAGGTCTTTAGTTGGTTCAAAGAGTTTAAAGCTCTTGTGGAGAACCAAACGAGTAGAAAGATCAAGACATTGAGATTCGACAATGGAGGCGAGTACACCTCAAAGGCCTTCAAGGATTTCTGTGCAGGTGCTAGGATAAAGAGGGAGTTGACTGTTTCGTACAACCCACAACAAAACGAGGTGGTGGAAAGGAAGAACAGGGCTATTGTTGGGGCTGCTAAAGCCATGCTGTAGGATCATGATCTGCCTAGATTCCTATGGACAGAGGCTTGTAATACAACTCTATACATATAGAACAAGAGTCCCCACAAGGTGTTGGGGAGGAAGATTCCCGAGGAGGTATTCACAAGGAGGAAACAGAGATTGGACACTTCAAGATTTTC
>ML851446.1:0-13799 GCA_009831015.1 Picea engelmannii
AGGCCACCAAACTCATGGGAGGAGATGAGTTATCGTTGTGCTTAGTATGGGTTGCCATACATTATGTGGTAGCTCATTAATTGGTAGATTAATGATCCAACCTAGCACAACATCTAGTGGTGGATGTTCATTCTTAGAAATTGCAAGTAGAACAATTTGGAATTTATCATTGTGTGGGGTAGGGAGAGTGCATCTCATCTTTGCCTTGGTTAGTTGTGTAGTTGGTGTTATCACCTAAAAACCGCTCAAAGCTATGCAGATGATTATCGGAAAGGTCATAGTTCAACACACTAAGGTGCATGTTAATGACATTAATACACCATCTTCAACAAGAAAAAAACTATACAAAGTGTATTTTTTTATCATCTGTGCGACTCAATAATTTGGAGTTTGTGTGTTTTGCGTACGATCATGCAACTGTTCCTTCGAAAGTTGCACGGATCGACCATAAGTGAAGTTTCACCAACTTTCGATGTATTGATGACCAAGAATCCCATCAGATATAATTCTTAGCTGAAGGACCAAGAGGTCTTGAGCCCATGAGCATTGAAGGCTAGTACAATGAAATTCGTGGATAGCTATTACAGGAAATATGTGGACAACTATTATAGGAAATCCACGGGTAGTTATTACGGGAAATTCGCGGGTAGTTATCACGGGAAATCCATAGTTCACATGAAGGGTTGGGGATTTGATTCTAAAAGTGACGAATGAGGACCATCTTCTTAGAAAATCAAGGACATGATCTAGAATATCAAGGAACAACCATGACCAACGCTATAATGGAGATATGAGCCATATTTTTTGTAATTTGTTTTGAAAATAGAATGTGTTCAATCTACTTGTAAGAAGATATAAGAGATGAGAAAAAAATCAAGGAGGTTATGGAGAATGTGGTTATGAACTTGAAGACATATTGTAATTGTTGACTTGCCTCGAATTTAATACAAACAAAGTTTTGAGTTATTTCATGCATTGAAGTCCTTTACACGTTCTGAGTTTCATTGACAACATGTCGAGGAGGGCCCTCTGGTATATGTTGTACTTATTTTATTTCTAAGTAGTGTGTTGGTAGTACCTCCCTTTAATAATTTTTACTTGTTATTATTTTATGTAATTTCCTTTACAGACACAATTGTTGAAATTTCTTGTAGACACAAAATTTTATATCACAAACAATGTTTCTTTATGTATGGTGAGTAACTGCTTAGGATGATGATGTAAAGACAGTCAAACAATTGAATGATATGCCATCACTGTGTTATACCAATATTTCTCACAATTTATACTTAAGATTAAACAAAGTCTGTATGTTTTCTTTCTTGCACATTTCATTTTAGTATTTTGAGTTTATCTCTAGCTAGTCTTTTAGGCACATTTAGAAATATTTCTTTCTGATTTCAAAACCTAGTTGACCAAGACAGAGTGCATTTGTAAGCAAGCACACAGAGTGCCTTATTTCAATCCGAGTCCCTAACTTTTGAATTTCAAGTCTAAGTGACTGAGAACATAGGAATTAATTTTTGATTGTGAGTTTTACATTTTATTGCTTGATTTTTAGTAGGAGTTCATAGACAATTTCAAGATTAGTTCTACACATATTTTTCTTGTGTCTCACAAGTTTACTTACCCATATTGATAATAAATGTTGAGGAATCTATACCACTAAATCATCCCAACAAGGAACTCACACCCACGTGTGAAAATATTTCCTAGGTCAATATTCAACCAATCATTGAAATCCCCCCCTTGAAGTGAAAACCGATGAAAATTCCATGCAAATAATATATCCATCAACTTCCATGGGATAGAAATTGTCGGAGAATGCTACATTTTCCATTGGTGTACATCATAACATCTCTAGAATGCCCCATGTACCTTTGGTTTCAAAATTGTGGAGCCTTATTCCACTAGTCTTTTGTCTACCTCTGTATTTGTAGTGTATGTGAACCATGTCTCTCATTCCCATGACATTGATAATGGGTTCACTATAGAATCTATCGCCACCTCATCTAGCAGCTTTGGTGCTCATATCCCTATCTTTCATTTTGATGAAGACATCATGGATTTCTTGACTGCACCAGATTACCATTGAGATGATATGCATCATCCATCATTGAACATCACATATATATAGGATTGAATTCTACTCTTGTTTGTTAGAAGCAAAGGCCTATTCACCCCATCCAAGCCCTCGCCATCAAAGATGAAATTGATAAATTTCAAAAGGTGGGATTCATTTACCCTATCACATACACTTCATGGGTCTCTAACCTAGTCCCCATTATGAATAAGCAAGTCACCATCCATATTTGCATTGATTTATATGAGCTGAACAAAGCATGTCCCAAAGACAATTAACCACACCATTCATTGATCATATTACTATTGAGTGTGAAGGCATGAGGTCTTATCATTCATGGATGGATTATTGGGATATAACTAGATTTGTATTTGGTAACTGGGCTTGCACAAAATGACCTTCACCACTCCTTGGGGTACCTTTTCATATAAAGTTTTACCATTCAGACTAAAAAATGTTGGAGCTACCTTCTAGAGAGCCATGTCATACTTATTTCATGACTTGGCCCATCTCATTTTGGACTATCTAGATGACCTCACCACTTGTTCCAAGAAAATGTCATAGTACCTAGAATTCTTGCGAACTATCTTCCTTAGATGTCGCAAGTACACCATATGATTGAACCTCCTCAAATGTGTCCTTTGTGTGTCTGTTGGTCAAATTTTGGGATTCATTGTCTCCAAAGATATCATTGTTGTCAATCCTCTCAAGGTTTAGACCATTTATGAATTACCCCCCACATATTACATCAATTGCAGAACCTACATGGGAAAGTTCAAAATTTTATGTTGGTTTATCCCCAACTATGCCACCACTACCCATGTGTTCTTGCATTTATTACGTTCCAATATCCAATTTGTATGGGATGATACATCTCAACAATCCTTTGATGTGATAAAAAGGGCCCTCTCCTCAATGCCTTTGATTAACCCCCCAAACTTTGAGAAATATTTCATCCTCTACATTTCCTCTTCACATTTTGTTGTCACCAGAGTCTTAGATCGAGATAGGCTCAATAGATGTGAGCATGTCATCTATTATGTGAGCAATAACCTATATGGACCCTCTTTGTCCTATTCACATGGTGATAAATTGGCCTTGGTTGTTGTCTTTTTTATCGAGAATATTTTTGATTACATATTGATGCACAAAACCAAGGTAGTTACCAAATCTAACCCTTTTTCCTTCCTATTGAGTTGCTCGATGATCAATGGGAGGTATGATCGTTGGATCATCATCCTTAAAGAGTTTGACTTAGAGATTGTGACCCCCAAGAGTAAGAAATCCTTAGCCCTTGCTTAGTTCATTTATGATCTCCCAACTATCACACCAGACCTACCCTTGAATGATGACCTTTCGAATGAACACTTGTTCACCATATCCATCTATTATCCTTGGTATGGAAACATACTTATTTGAAAACTCAGAAGTTTGGTCCTTACTTGACCCATGATGATCAACAATGCATATTCTATCAAACACCTCGTTATCTCTCCATTGGAGATGATATTTATCATCAAGGAGTTGATACCTTGTTGTGTCATTGTCTCACCCATGAGCAAGTAGAGAAAGTCCTAAATTCTTGCCATAATGGTGCGTCCTAAATTCTTGCCATAATGGTGCTTGCAGTGGTCACCTTTTGGCAATGGACACCACTCAAAAAATCACGTATGTAGGTTATTTTTGGCCTACTCTTTTTATCGATTGTATACAAGAAGTTAAACATTGTACTAAATTTTAATCCCTAGATAGAACCCCATGTTAATTATAAAACCCATTATTAACCACTAGATATTGAATTATTACATTTCTAATATTATATTAGTATGTAGGCTAGAACCCTTCATTATAATTGTATACATTGTCTCCCATATATATACCAAGGAGATCTAGTTGTAGGGGATCTTATCTTATCTCATTTGGCCTTTTGAATTGGTTATATTGTAAAATGAGGTTTTCTCCTCGGAGTGGATTTTATTCATTGAATTTTTATCATTTTTAAGGGGTTGGATCATAACATTTGGTATCAAGAGCATCGATCCTAGGCTTTTGTTGCTTCAAGCTAGTCATCTTGGAATTTTTTGCTATAACTTTTTATTTGAGATGTTTCAAAAAAATAAATTCATAGATTACTTAGGAGAAATATCAAAGTAAATTTGGTAAATGTTTCATGTTTTGGGTCATTATACTTTCATAGATATAGTCTATGGAAGATAGGGTTTTTGTCTCATCATAAATTCAGTTTTAAATGAGTCGTCTTGGGATTTTCAGTATATTTTTTTTTGGGAGGTTGTAGATCATGAAATTTTTTGGATAATGAGGAGACATCATATTAGAAGTGGTAAAATATTTTGGTTCTGGTTCTCTCTAATTTTAGAGATATATTCCATGTAAGACATGGTTTGTGACTAATCATGAAATTAGTTATCTTGGCATTTTCGTTGTAACATGTTTTAGTGAAGTTTCGGGTTCTGAAATTTTTAGAATCCTAAGTTAACATAGTGTAGTACACGTGGAATTTTTTTCATATTTTAAATCAGTATAATTTATGATATATTACTTCTGGAAGTTAGGGTTTTTGCTCAAGTTATTTTCTAGTGATTTTAAGAGATTTTTCTATTGTTAACAAGCTCATTTTTTAATATTTTTTTAGAGTCGTGTTCTGACATATTTAAATAACATAGAATCTATTGTTAAGTGGGTAAAACTATGGTTAGGGAATGATACATGTATGAAATACACATGCTTTCATGTGGTTACTAGAAACACATTGTTTCACCTCTTGGAAACCCCTATAACCCCTATTGGTACCCCTTCGAGTGGTACCGCATTAGACAATACCTGTAGATGGAATCTCACTTCCACGTACCTTTGGGCATATAGGAATTCTCCTAGGTATACCTGAAACTAGCCTTAGATAAGCTATTCGACCATTTTGTTTCTATAGTACACTGAGAACAACACTTGGTGAGACCAATCTCTAGTACCCGAGTAGTCAAGTAAGACAACTAAGGGAACGATTGAGCATCCTTAGTTAGTGCCCTGAGATATTGGGACACGTATTATTTTTGGACCCGACACGTATATCAGAGAGTTATAACACTTGCCACTCCCTTGTCCTTAGGACCTAGTAACTTTTTTCCATGGCTCCAAAGAAATATACAAAACTTACTTCACCAAATAAACCTCCATAAATATCCTCTATGACTCATGAAGAAAACAAGGAAATAAAAAACCATCTATCCAAATTGGACAATCAAATAAAATAATTGAATGATAGGTCAATGAAAAATGTTGATTTGATCAATACTCAAATAAAAATGGGAAGAAAGATGGATGAAAATAAGGAACATATGAAAAAAACGATGGAATAGTTGGAACACAAAATGGATGGAAAGTTGGAATAAATGGAAAATAATATTTTAGAAGCCTTAAATGGGAGGTTCCCTAAAATTGATAAGGTGTCGGAAGGGGCTCATGAAAATAAGGGTGGTATTCAGATTGAACAACTTTCCAATAATAATAATTTTTTAGAGGGATTAAATCCAATAATGGTGTTACTTATGGATGGTCTCCAAAAGGAGTGAACCTTCCCAAGGTTGAATTAAGGAAGTTTGATGGAACAAAGGTATTTACTTGGGTGAACCAAATAGAACAATATTTTGAACTAGATAATAT
This sequence comes from Picea engelmannii, assembly GCA_009831015.1. Lineage (NCBI taxonomy): Eukaryota > Viridiplantae > Streptophyta > Pinopsida > Pinales > Pinaceae > Picea > Picea engelmannii. Next base: position 5,762 of record ML851446.1, read on the forward strand.
TATGGATGATAAGTAAATATTCACATAGCAACTCTGAACTATGAGATAAAACCATACTAATGGTATCGATGGGTAGTTAAAATGAAACCACCTTTTTATCATTATACTTGGGGTTTATTTACAAGAGACTTAGAAGAACAATATGTGAAATTTTGGGAACATAACTACTTCAGTCAATTGACAAGAATCAAGAACTTAGGAGATATTGAATATTATAATTCAGAATTTTAGGTATTGGCCACAAGGGTGGATGAAATCAATGATGAACATTTGTTGAAATCTTACTTGGGTGGATAAAAATAAGACATTAAACATGATTTTTTCCTAAGTCATCCTGGAAATATTATGGAAGCTATGCAATTTTCTCGTCATATTCAAGCCAAGAATAAGGCTACACACAATTCTACAATTGGAGCATACATAGGAACACAAGATTCTTTTGGGGTTCATAAGACAACCATACCTAAACTGACAAGGTTGACACCTCAGAAAATGGATGAAATAAGAGCAAAGAGACTATGTTTCAATTGTGACAACAAGTATAGTAAGGGACATAAATGCGGTAAGAAGAAATTATTCTACATAGACTGTGAAGAGGAAGAAGATCAAGAATTGGAACCATCACAAGATATATATCTAGAATAGACTACTCCAACGATATCTTGTCATGCATTGGTCAACATCAGTTTTCGAAAAACCATCAAGATAGAAGGATACATGAAAAACAAAATTGTAACAATGTTTATTAATTCTGGTAGTACCCATAACTTCATCAATTACAAATTCGCAAAAGATCTCAATTGCTTTTCATTTATAGCACCATAGTTTCAAGTAATGATAGTAGATGGAGGTATCATAATTTTTTTTGGAAGTTCCATAGCATTAATCTCAATATGGGGGAGTATATATTCGATAGTCCCATGTTTTCCATCCAAATGGGTGGTGTTGATGTTGTATTAGGGGTCTAAGGGTTGCAATCATTGGGAATAGTGGCCCTTAATTTTCAATATAATTTCATGAGATTTTCCTCAGAAGGAAAGGAAATTGAGCTTATAGGTATCCAAGGGAAACCCTCTAAGTCTATAAGCTCTAATGGCATGACACAATCACTAAAAAGGGAACAACATGGTGTAAATGCACATGATCCGGATTATTTTCTGCACGAAATGAGAGCGGAGATATAATAAAGCAATGTACAGAGATATATTGGATATCCAATAATATAAAAGAAATGTAACAAAGATGAAACCATAAAAAAAGAGTTACAATAATACACAATTTTTTATTAATGAACAAAAAATGTACAAAGACAGTAAAAATACAGAGTGAAAGACTCGCTAGAATGGTGGCAACTTATCTCTGAGAAGAGATGTGTCCACTACTCGCATTCACAAGAAGATGATTTTACAATGAGCCTCCAAAGACATTTTTTTCATAAAGAAAATCCAAAACCCTAACCCCGAAAGATGAAAAGCCAACATTTTTGTGGACCCCGTTTTGAGTAGTTTGGTGTATCAACTTCCAGGGGACGTAACTTTAACATACAATCTCTGTTTGGGGCGCATGATAGCTCGTTGGAAAGGTATCATCAAGGAGATTAATTTTGGGGGCTCAATCAGATCCTTTGACTATAATTGAGAAGCTCGATCCCGAAAAGCCTTCATTTAGGCCCTCAAAATGGCCCCAAAAGTTAAAAACTGCTAAAAATAGTAACTTGCCAAAATTGCCATAAAACTGTTTTGAGCCAGTTGGAAAAGGTGGGTGGACACCGATATCCACCTGGATCAATCCTCCCTCATTAGTAAGCAATGATATCCATTGCGTTGAGTGACCGGGGGAGAGGGAAAAAATTTTGTTGAATCTGCATCTTGATGAGTTGCTTGCCTTGTTGGAGAAGTTGCGCTCCTTAGCTTTTTGAAGGTTTTCACGAACCTATGGCTGGAAGGGTTGGACCTTTTTAACCGGTTTGGATACATGAGATGTCTGTGTGCAGAAGGAATATTTGTGCTTTGTTGCAGTATTTTCGACCTGCTTCTGTTGGATAGAAGATGCTCGGGCCAAGGTTGTAGTAGTTGCAATATCCTTCTGTTCACCTTTTGAATAGATTGTGAAGAAGCTAAATTTTGTAGTATGAGATACTACCTTGTGGCACTGTTTAGGTGGGACAACAGTTAGAACTGCCTCTGGTATCCTATAGATATGACCCCCCAGAGTAACAATAACACTACGAGGTCGAGACTCATAGATATCATGGCGCTTCCACATATATGGCTAGCCCAAGAGGACATCACAAACATCCAGCATTACAACATCACATAATACCTCATCCTTGAAGGGATAGATGCCATATGACAATCGACACTGCTAGCTAACACAAATATCTCTTCCCTGGCGAAGCCACCCGATGTTGTATGGTTGTGGGTGTGGTGTTGTCGACAATCCCAATTGTTTGACGACCTCTGCTGAGATGAGGTTCTTCTTTCTTCCGCTATCAATAATAAAATGCATCGGGGTCCCCTTCACCCACATCTATGAATGAAAAGGGCGCTCCTCCTCTTCAGGATCTGTTGTTTTTTCTGGTTGAATTGACGCGGTTGCGACAATAGCAGTGGGGTCTGCGTCGATGATTTGTCTTCTGTTGGTATTTTCTAAATCAAATTCCGAATCAGGGTTCGACTCCTTGTCTTTGATTTCAGTCACCAATGACTATTTTGAGTGACATTCATCGTTGTTGTGCCAGGGGATTTTGTGGAAATTGCACCATTTTCCGGTGTCCTTCTTCATCTTCCCGTTACCCTTCTTTTCCTGTGGCTTGGACTGGTTTTTGGGAGACTATTTGTTAGGGACGTCTTTATCATACTTTGGTTATTGTGGATTTGCAGACCCAAACTCCTGTTTGTTCTGGTGCTTAAATTTCTACTTGATTTTAGTATCACATTGATAAGCAATATTGAGTGATGAGATGTCCAGAAAATTCATTTCAGTTTAGATGTATCTGTGTAGAGCCCCATGGTATTTCAGAACCAAATTTCGTTCGGAGTCTTGGATACCCATCTTCGTGCGCAAGGTATGGAAGGTATTAGTGAACTCTGGAACTGCTTGGCCCCTCTCTTGCCATTGTGTGGTCCATCTCATATACTGGTCGTCATAGTTTCCAATAGGGTAATATTGTTCCTTCACCGCGTCCACAAAAAAATACCAAGTGGGATCGACCCCATATATTCTAGAATCTTCTATGGAAATTTTCTCCCAGTAAGTTTCCCACCAATTTTTAACATGGGGGAGAGCTTTAAAGAGTGTGAAGGTGATCTTTTCCCTGTCAAAAAAATGGTGAACAGAGAAATAACCTTCTAGCAGATTTAACCATTTGTCTAGGGCATTCACATCTATCTGACCTTCAAATATAGGAATATAAAAATTAACTTGTACCTTGAAAGGAGAGGTGCCTATAAAGTGGTTGTTTGATGAACTTGCGTCTGTTGCTATCGGTAGGCATTGAAGGATGTGGGAAAAATTCTCCATCATTTCGTCCCTCTGTTGCGTGAGAGCTTGCTCAAGAAACTGATTGATAGAATCGTCTGCTCCGTCGTTTTTCTTTTCTTCTGCCATGGACGATTTCTTGGGCATGAGAGAGAGATTGTCTTCAATATATACAAGATCGAGACCCAACTTTCTATACTCGGACTTTGTCGGGGACATGCACTGAAAAATGATCAAGAGCGACTTGCTTCGATACCACTGATCCAGATGATTTTCGGCACGAAATGAGAGCGAAGATATAATAAATCAATGTACAAAGATATCTTGGATATCCAATAATATAACAAAAATGTATCAAATATGCATCCATAAACACAAAGATACAATAATACACAATTTTCTATTAATGAGCGAAAATGTATAAAGAGTTTAAAATTACAGAGTGAAAGACTTGCCAGAATGGTGGCAACTTATCTCTGAGAAGAGACGTGTCCACTACTCGCATTTGAAAGAAGATGATTTTACAATGAGGGTCCAAAGGCATTTTTATCATAAAGAAAATCCAAAACCCTAACCCCAGAATATGAAAAGCCAACAGTTTTGTGGACCTCGTTTTGGGTAGTTTGGTGTATCAACTTCCCATGGACGTAACTTTAGCATAGGATCTCCGTTTGGGGTGCATGATAGCTCGTTGGAAAGGTATCGTCGAGGAGATTAATTTTGGGGGATCAATCAAAGCCTTTGGATATCATTGAGAATATCGATCACAAAAACCTTCATTTAGGCCCTCAAAATGGCCCCAGAAGTTAAAAACTGCTAAAAATAGTAAATTGCCAAAATTGTCAGAAAACTATTTTGAGCCAGTTGGAAAAGGTGGGTGGCCATCGATATCCACCTGGATCAACACAATTTCTATTAATATATGTTCAAACATCTATATCCTTTGATAAATTGAATCTCCAAATAGCTATCAATAATCATTCTAAGGTATTTGGAGAAATGCATAAAGGTGTTCCACCTGCTCGAGATCATGACCATGAGATTCACTTGTAACCAGGAAGTGTACCACCTAACATTAAGCCTTACAAGTATCAATATGCATAGAAGAGTGAGATTGAGCATTTGATCCAAAAAATGTTAGAGGTCGACATCATTCAACCTAGCCAAAGTACTTTCTCCTCACTAGTGGTGATGGTTACAAAAAAGGATGGTTCGTGTGTATGTGTCTAGATTATAGAAAACTCAACAAAATGTCCATCAAAGATAAGTTTCATATTCCTATCATTGATGAAATATTAGATGAATTGCGTGGAGAAAAATTATTTACTAACTTGGATCTTCATTCGAGATGTCATCAAATTAGAATGAGGCAGAATAAATTTCCAAAATAGTTTTTAGAACACGTCAAGGTCATTGTGAGTTTTTGGTTATGTCATTTGGACACACTAATGCAGCTTTAACATTTCAAAGCTCAATGAATTCTATTTTCAATCCCTTCCTTAGAAAATTTGTGTTAGTATTTTTTGAAGACATGCTAATCTATAGAAAATATTGGGAAGAAATTATACAACACATTGACAGAGTATTACAACTATTGGAAGAACAACAAATTTATGCAAACCCTTCCAAGTGTGACTTTGGGGTCTGAGAAGTGAAATATTTGGGTCATATTTATCTCATGAAGGTGTAAAATTGGACCTAACAAAATTAAATCTACGAGAGAATGGATAATTCCCAAAACTTTGAAGAAACTTTGAGGATTATTGGGATTGAAAAGCTATTTCCACAAAATTTTCAATAAAAATGGACAAATATAATTACCTATAACAACATTGTTAAAGAAGGAAGTGTTTTATTGGACTCAAGCAACAACCAAATCTATGTGTACAACTCTTGTCCTCGCTATGCCTGATGTCAATTTTTTTTTTATTGTGGAGTGTGATGCCTCGGGACATGGAATTGGTGCAATTTTAATGCAATAAGGAAGGCTCCTTGCATTTGAAAGCTTCCAAATTAAAGGAAAAATCTTACTCAAACCCATTTATGAAAAAGAAATGTTGGCCATACTACATGTAGTTAAGAAATGGCGCCCTTACTTAATAGGAAGACACTTCAAAGTGAAAACAAATGCCGATAGTTTGAATTAATTCTTGGAGCAACGATTATCTTTAGAAAAGAAACATAAATGGGTTACAAATATTCCAGGTTATGACTTTGAATTATCTACAAGAAAGGAAACCATAATATTGTGGCAGATTCCCTTTCAAGGAAAGAAGAAGAAAAATAAGGTAGGTCAATATGTTCTATTTCTATTCTGCAATATGATTGGGTGGAAGAAGCAAGGATAGAATGGAAGAAAGATCAAGAGGTATGCAAGATCATTCAACAAATACAAGATGACCCCATTTCATTATATAAATTTGAATGGATGAATGATTTTATATGGTATCATGATCCCTTATATTTCTATAAGAATTCCCAACTCAAATAGAAGGTCCTTCTGGAATTGCACACTTATCCTATAGGAGGACATTCGATATTCTTGAAAACGTACCATAGGATCAAGAAGGATTTTTTCTGGGAAGGTATTAAAATTGATGTTCAAAAGTTTGTGTCTGGATGTGTGGTCTGCCAACAGAATAAGGGAGAGACAATCAAGATGCTAGGTCTTTTACAACCTTTAGCTATACCAAGTCAACGCTGGGGAGAAGTTTCAATGAATTTTATTATAGGTTTACCCAAATGTAAAGGAAATATTGTCATCATGGTAGTACTGGATCGATTGACAAAGTATGTCCATATTTTCCTCTTTCTCATCCTTGTAAAGCAAGTATAGTAGCCAAAACATTCATGGAAAAAATTCAAAATCTACATGGAGTCCCCAAGATTATTGTAAGTAACAAAGATCCAATTTTCACTAGAAAGTTTTGGACTGGATTGTTTTCTTGTTTGGGTACTCAATTGGCTCACAATTCGTACTTCCATCCTCAATCCGATGGGAAAAATTATATTGTGAATAAATGTCTAGAAGGATATTGTTAAGCCTTAATGTTGGCTCATTACCCCTTAATTGGGGCATATTACGTTAGTAATGTTATTTTATTTATGTTGGCTTTATTTCATTAGTTGTAATTATACCTCCTAGTCTCCTATATATACCAAGGAGACATTTTCATTTGGAATCATCTGGGAATTGTACATTTATGTGGGCATAAGGAGGTTGTCCCCTCGAAGAGGATTATTATTTGAATTTCTCTCTTTCAAGGAATCGAGTACTTATTTTGAGGTTTTTCTATGCTATATTGATATTTGGTTCTTAACATATGGTATCAGAGCTCAAGGTCTTGGGGTTTCGCTGCTACATATGAGACAGCTTGGAATTTTCGCTATAACTTTTTTTTTACAATGTTTCAGAAGGAACGTCTTGGAGGATATTTAGTAGATGGATCAAGGTACGTTGGGTTAAAATTTCAGCTCCCGAGGCTTTATAATTTAGGAGATAAATCCTGTGCAAGATAGGGTTCTGGAATCATCCTGAACTGAGTCATTGCAGAATTTCTGCTATAAATTTTTTTCTGTAACGTTTCAGACCCTAAAATCTGGAGGATATTCACAGAAATTAGTAAGGTATCTATGGTAAAGAGTTCATATTCTGGGTCGTCTTACATTTGTAGATACACCCTGTGGAAGATAGAGTATCTGACTAGTCCTATTGACTAGTCTCAAGAAGGTGTTCCAGGTAAAACAATCATAACTTCTTCCTAGAGTATCAAAATTGAGTGAGACTGGTTGCATTGGATAGTGGACAGGCTTTAGTATTTCGGGTATGAGTTTCAGAATTTTATGTCAATTATTTTGTGCAGGGCATGCTATACAAGTGACATCTCTCGGAAAGGCAAACAATCAGCAAGTTGTGGGGAATTTACCGTAAATTCCACTTGGCACATCCAATTTTGATCAGACCTGTGGCATTGTAGAGAAGAAATATCATAGAACTACAAAAAATAATTTTTCATACCCAGAAGGGCCGAAACTTTGGAGATACAGCAGAAGAAATATTGTCTAACAGAACCACCTCAAAATCAAGGTTCAAAAGTGATACTTGGCCAACATGCCACCCAAAAAGGGAACTTCTACACCAAATAAGCCTCTAGATAATCCTACATGGACTCTTGATGAAGGTGAAGAAATGTGTAGGGACATAAATGATTTACAAAAGGAGACAGTAACAAAAGATGAACTACAAGAGATGATGGAGGGTTTAAAAGGGGAGATCATGGAGGGATTGAAAAATTTCAAAATAGAGAGGACACCTGAAAGTGAAAATGTATCCCATGAAATTCATGATGATGACACAAGGAAGGTGAATCAAGAATGGAGAAATTCCAACATTGGGTTGAAGACCAACCACATTTCTAAGATCGATATGAGGAAGTTTGATGGCAAGGACCCAATCACATGGATACTTCAGATGGAGCAATTATTTGATCTACATAATGTGCCACATACACAAAAGGTACAAATTGCTTCTTTATATTTAGAACCCAATCAATTTGTA
>ML851447.1:0-31103 GCA_009831015.1 Picea engelmannii
TTATTATTAATATTAAATTCTTCAAAAATACATCAGAAGTACATCAAACAGAATACCAAATGATTTGGATGTGTTCTACTTGACCTCAAGAATCCAACAAAACCGACGACACTAAAAAAGGATGAGCGTAGCTCCCATAAATGGCCTCCAAAGTTCACCTCCTCAATGTCTTCCCTGCATAAAAATGGCTTAAGCTTCATAAATCCTTCATCAATTCTGCTGTTCTGAACTTCCTTGGATTGTCAAAAACACCTGGTTTATATATATTTTGAGTTGGGGGTCACCTCTCAACTTCCTCCTAAGATTTGGCCTCAAGAAGGGCTCCAGATCCTCACTTTTTGGGCCTAAATCTATACAAATCAGGATAAAAACCATAAAAAATCCAAACTATAGGTTAAAAACCCACTTTTTGGATAATATTGGCATGCGTTGCCCCTTCCTTCGGGCCCCTGGTCATGTGGCAACGCCATATGTCCACACTCTAACACTTGCACCCTAGTCTTCTGCCCTAGTCCTCGCTCCTGGTCGCATGGGAAGGCATGTGGCCATACATTGGAATGTTAGCCCCTGGTCTTATGCGCATGTGGCCATGTGGTCTTATGTGCCTTGGTCGACGAGATAACCCTGCCGATCGAGCGCTTATCCCCAAACATATGCACCATATCAATTCAAAACCATAGTTTTCCACATGTTATAATAAGGAACAAAGCAACCCGGGTGGCTGGTGCGTTTGGTGAAGTCGTTGGCGTGCCTAGAGGTCACAAGTTCGATTGCGTCAGAGTGAAAACAAATTTTTTGAACCGATCCTCATTTTCCTCATCTGGGATGCCACATGGTGCTCTGTGATTGGGCCACATGTCACCCTATGATTAGCCACCATATATACAGTCAACACACAATCAACAACATAATCAACCACACAATTAGTTTCCGTATGACACAGGTCATGCCCAAATCCTACCATGTCATTGCCATATGTCATCCGTACCCTACCACGTGTTACTACTCGATCCTTCCACGTCATCATATGTGCTACCACGTCAACATCCGTACAATCCACGTGTCTACCACATCAACACCCAAAAATGCCAAAATTGTCTGCCACGTGTCAGCCTCTGGTGCTTCCTCGTCAACATGTCGACGTCATCATGACATCATGTTTATTTCATCTTCCCTGTCATGCTGATGTCAACAATACGACCTTTGACTATTGACTTTGACTTTTTTGCATGTTTGGGAAAAAATTCAGATCGCAATAACTTCGCCATACGGTGTCCATTTAAAAAAAACAAAAACATATTGCTGGAATCGAAATGATGAGCCCTACGTGATGGCACTGGTTTCGTCCAATTCCTAGAACTTTGAAATTTTGGCCTTCCTAGATCCATTTTGGATCAGTTATCCATGGGGGCTAAGAGGAAAATCAATGAGTTGGTTAAAGATTATCTGATAGACATGAATGGACTTAATAAAAAGGTGGATGCAAACATCATACCATTGGGTTCATATGATTGTCTAATTGGCATGGATTAGTTGGAAAAACATCATGATGTCCTAGATTGTTACAACAAGACAATCACATGTTTTGATGAAGAAGGGAAGTAAGGCAAGATTCAAGGCATTCCAAGAGTTGTAGCTTTTAGAGAGATTTTAGATATGTAGTTGAAGAAGAACTTTAGGAAAGGATGTCAGATGTTTGTATCCCATATGGAGGAGGTAGCCAAAGGAAAAGTGGCAAGCATTGAAGACCATCCAGTTTTGAGGGATTTTGAAGATGTTTTTATAGAAATTCCGGGACTACCACCAAAAAGAGACATTGATTTGTCTATTGATTTGGTGCTAGGAGCTGCCCCAATGTATAAAACACCTTAGATAATGGGTACACAAGAACTAAAAGAGTTACAGATACAACTTGAATAAATTTTGAAGAAGGGGTATATACACCCAAGTGTGTCACCTTGGGGAGCCCCGATTCTTTTCATAAAGAAGAAAGATGGAACCTTAAGGCTGTGTATTGATTACATAAAACTTAATAAGGTCACCATAAAGAATACTTATCCTTTGCTAAGAATTGATGATTTGTTTGATCATCTGAAGGGTGCAAGAATCTTTTCAAAGATTGACTTGAGATCAAACTGTCATCAAGTAAGGATAAATGAAGAAGACATCAACAAGACAACATTCATAAAAATATATGGGCATTATGAATTCATGGTAGTGCCATTTGGGCTATCAAATGCCCCAACAATTTTTATCTGTTTGATGAATGGAGTGTTAATGGAGTACCTAGACAAGTTTGTGATTGTGTTCCTAAATGATATACTTGTCTACTCTAAATCAAGAGAGGATCATGAACAACATTTAATAATGGTGTTGTAATTTCTAAGAGAGCATAAGTTGTATTCTAAGCTAAGTAAGTGCATCTTTTACCAAAAGAAGATTCACTACTTGGGGCACATAATTTCAGCGAAAGGGATAGAAGTTGATCCTGAGAAGATAGAGTCAATTAGAGGATGGACAACACCCAAGAATGTGACATAAGTCATATCATTCACGGATATTTCTGGTTATTACTGAAGATTCATAAAAGGATTCTCAAAGATTGCAAGTCCAATCACTTCCTTGTAAAAGAAGGGAGTGAAATTGGAATGGAATTCCAAGTTTGAAGAGAGTTTTCAAAAATTAAAGGGAATATTGACAAGTGCACCAATCTTGAAGATTACAAATCCAAATGAATATTTTTTTGTGTGCACCGATGCATGCATAAAATGACTCAATGGAGTTCTCAGTTAAAGGGACCAGGCGGTATGCTATGAGTCCAAAAAATTAAAAGAGCATGAGAGGAATTATGATACACATGACTTGGAGTTAGCAACGATGGTACATGCATTAAAAATGTGGAGGAATTACCTTATGGGTAAGAAATTCGAGCTAAGGACATACCACTATGGTTTGAAGAATTTGTTTGGACAACTAACACTAAATGATAGACAAACTAGATGGTTGGAATTTCTAAGTGAATATGACTTCGAAATTAAGCATATTGTTATTCCCTATCCTAGAGATAACTAAGGAGATCACGTCTCGAGGCCCACAGGTCCTGGAAATGGAGTACCAAGATCTAGGCGACTTGATCATGGCCCTAGAGGGCCCCTCTTTTCATCAGTGCAGTCCACTTATCACCAACACCAATATCCATCCCACCAGCCTGGTCACGATGTAGCAGTGAGTCTTTCTTCATGAGGTAATGAGTCTGGGTATCATGGTATGTATCACTCTAATTTTTGAAGCACTTGAATATGTTGTATTGAATCCTCCTTCATTTCATGACGTTTTCTAGGAAATTATGCTCTTTGCCTCGTTCATACCTAGAGGGTTGACGTGGTTCCCTAGTAAGTTGATTTCCCTTTAGGATGGGTTGCTACTGGGTGGAACTGTGAAAGGTCATCGTCCGTTCCCTCCATACTTACCATTTTCCATATTATTCCTTTCATCTCCCCTATCCTTTTTTGGGCATTGGGATTGGCTACACTAGGAAGGCTTGTACCTTACCTCGTGGGAAGAAGGGGCTAAAGGCCTAGAGGGTAAAAGTAGCTAGCAAGAGTTATAAGCCAATGTTGAAACCTTTGAGATGCTTCACCCAGGGATCCCCGAGAAAGTAGTGAAAATATTCTCAGTAAGAAAAGGGGACCCTATTGAGCACTCAACACACCCTAAAAAGCCTATGTCAAATTTTACTTTTTGGGTACCACTTGATCTTTTTCATTGTCTAATTCGACTTCATTGTGAAAAATGTTGCCTTTGCTTATCATCTTGACTCTCATTAAGTCTTTCAAAGTTTTATTGAATCTATGAAAACTCATGACTTAAAAGGCTTAACTTTTAAATAAACAATTAAGAACCAAAAAATTTCACCCGATGCGCCCAAGTTTGGTATCAGAAGGAATTAAAAGATGAAAGAAAATCATTAAAAAAAAAAAACCGCAGTCGCCGAACGCCGATCTTCACCGGCATTGACAAAAGAAAGTTTTCTTTCACGAAAAGCATCACAAAAGGATATCGCCGATAACTGATCCCCTTCGACATCGGTAAAAGGCAAAGAGAGTAAACATTAACGAAGAAAGAAATGACATCTCCGATAGCCGATACCCGACGTGCTTAGCAAAATCGGAGAAGACCAAATCGCGACGAACATTCAGGCCATGCTAAATTTTTTCTCTGATTGCCGACTTCCGAAACATTTCGGCATTAGGAGTTTTGAGGACGCTAACCCAAAGGAAACTACGTGATAGGTTTATCCCTGAACACCGATCCCCGATACCTTTTTGACATTGACAATCCCAGGCTTAGCTTAGAATGCACAACTTGAATAAAGTCCCGAGTCCGACCAATACCCGCGAGCTAAGTCACCGGTCTTCAATGCCCCGTGTCCTGAGCCCGTTGTGCCGCGTCAGCACCATACGATGAAATCGATCGATGTCGAAGGTTTTCCGCAGAAGGATATCAACGAAAAAGACACAAAGTGACTCAGAGCACCACTGAGTATGAATTTGGGGCTAACTTGGCGGAAATACGGTTTATATGAATGACACAAAAAAGGGGCACTGCGTAGTGAATCCCAGGTTTGAAAATACGCTCCAAATCAGACATGAAATACATACACAAAGAAAGGAAACAATACATCCAACTGCTACAACTAGAATCCTTTCATCAATGTTTCATAACTTTTACATTAGATTTCGATCGAGTTCAAATTACATACAATAGACGCTCTTTACACTATTTGGCCAACCAACCTGGTTTACATTGAAAACATGAAATATATAGGCAAAGGCGCCACTTGAGCTGCCTCGCTCTCTAGCTACTATCCCTAGAATCTAGCAAACATGCCTTCTATTCTTCCAACGTCCTTTGTGCTTTGCGCAACTGCACAATTTTATTCTGCGCTTCCCGGAGCCGTCTCTTGAGCCACATCACATTCGCTTCCTGACCTTGTGTTGCTAACACCTCAAGGGTCTTTTCCGCCAACTGTTGTCTTAATTCTTTGTTTTCTTGGAAGAGTTCGACAATGGTGAGATGTGTCTGTTTCAACTGCTAAGTTGACTCTCGAACGTTAGTGCCCGTGGCATCTGTCCTCCTCATTATGCTCCTGGTTTCTCGACTTGTACCTTCGACAGGCTCTAGCCGAATAACGAGCATAAGTGATTCCTCGACAACCGATCTTGCGTGCGGCTCGCTTGGGACTTGGGTTTCCCCAGCTTCCTTGTTCTTCCTTGGCCCGCCCCTTCTTTGGGGTATCTCTTGTTGGGGAGGCATGTCTTCCAATGTCTTTCCTTCCAATGCAACTTATTCCACTCCGGCCTTCGCGAGGTGCGATATCGTTTTTTCCACGCGTAGAGGGGAATACCCCTTTGAAACCTTGGGGATGCCCGCTGCGAGTAAGAATGAATCCTAGTCGCTTCGAGACTCAGGCCTGACGCTTCTGCTGGTTCATGTGCCCCTTCTTATGTTTTGAGGGGTTCCCATGGTGCAACACGTATCTATCTTATGCATGGGGGACTTGGCGAGGGCCCGAGGCAAAAAATTTGATCAATCTGGGCTCGCGAGACGAACTATCAACAATACATAAGCTCAATTGGTGAGTAGAATGCATGCAGAACATCCAGAATTTATAACAGAGTGGGCTGTGGGTGGAAACGTGCCAAGGAACACTGAATTCATGGCGCCTAGATGTTTTGAAGCAAACTGAATATTTTCTGTGGCACATCCGAGCGACGAAGACGTTCCAGGGCGTGTGAGGTACAACTGATAGGATTTGCAGGGCGTGTGTAACACAAGCAATGCGATTTTTCATTCTTCCAGCCTTCATGATGAGTTTATGATGGTTGCTGCACTTGCTGATGTGACTTCTGTTTAAACAACTTACCTCGACCTGAGGCACCTAACAACTTCCCTTATGACAGGACCCGACTCTTTTGGAACATACTCGTACTCTTAACACATGTTTGGCTCTGACATCCTTTCCCGACTCCAAGGGACAACTGGCCACTGGTGTGACTTCGACCCTCAGGTTTTTTCGTATCTGATATTTCATTCTATGGCACACAGACGTAACCCGACTAAGACCCACTCTAACTAGAGAAAAATGATGGCGCTAACAAAAGCGAAGCAAGCAATTCAAAAGCTGCTGAGATCCCGTGAGTATCAAATAACCAGGTTTGGCAAGCTTTACAGGTATGTACCTGTCTGTTTCTTTTTCATGCTTACACTTCATACATGTATTTTACCCAGTGTTTCTCTATACATGACCTCTAAAGGATTTCATTTTTTATTGCAAGAAAGATGCCTCCTAGTATTGGGAAAGAATGGATCGGGAGCCTCATCGGGGGATTCAAAAAAAATGGGCCAAGTGTGAGAAGAGCTAGGTCAAAATCAACAAGGAAATGAAGGATATCAGACTTTCTGAGTTTGGCATGCCCGATGACTTCGACGACTCACGCGACATAGTCAAATCAAACACCGAGCAAGATTGATCATGGGTCGAAGAACTAGCAAAGGTGACAAACGCAACGCCAGGTCAGGTGCGACAGTTTATGGAACACCCAATCAAAGCTTGAGCTATACTGCAACAATTAAGTGTCAGTCTGGTCAAGAATCATGCACATGCGGTAGAAATAAGAGAGATTTATGTGGCCCCGATGGAACAACATAGATTCCCATATGCCAACACCTGCGAGGAGATGTTCATCCAGTGGTCGAAGTATGAGAAGAGTCACCCTTTTAAAGTGATATCTTGAGACGACTCTTAGACAAACTGATAGGAGAGAACACCACGTGACAAATTGTTTTTTACTTATCTGCACTTCAGCCGTTATTTTTAGTTAATTTAATGTTATAAATATGAGCATCGACCGATTATTTAAGAGTTGATGGTTGTTATTGGATAAATCCGTAAGTGCGAACACAAACCGATCTCCCTAGATCCACCTGGATCTAGAACAAAGCAAGACAAAATATGACTCTTTCCCTAGATTCTAACCATTGAATTAAATAGGAGGCAAGAACAAAGAACATACCTTATGATCGCTTCCTTTGGTCTTTGTTTCTCCCGCTTCGCTTCAGTGCTCTCGTACAGTCAAGACCAAAACAATACAAACCAACCGAAGTGAAAAGAGAACAATATATTCAACAGTTAATCTATGTATATGATCAAGGAGTTATACAATAAAGTGGAACTAGCTTTATGGGAAAGGGACATATTACTGTATCATATTGATGGAAAGTAAAGATTACAACCTGAGCCTTGATGTCGCAAACTTCCTTTCGATGGCCCTTGGTTCCGACACACACACTTTCTCACTTGCATGAAGAAGATCAACCACCTTTGATAAACTTGCTGGAGTTTCCTAGCTGCTGTAGCTTCAGTCCTTCACACAATCTTTCACCAATTCTCCAATGAGTCTTGCTTCTCCTTGTTTTCTTGCTTTCTTGCTTAACCTTTTCCATGAGAATTCCCTCAATATATAGGAGAGAATGAATTAGTTACTTGGATAAGAATGATCCCAAAATATCAGGGAATTCAGTACTAGGATAACCATTCGAATGCCATCTCATCCTTCTAGAAGATTCCCTTCTAGAAGCATTGAGAACTCATCTTTTTCCCTTCTTTAGAAAGAGTTCACACCCTAGCAGTTCAACACGGTGCGAACTTCTCGCACCCTGGTTTAAGGCAGCCTGCGAGAATCATGCATTCTCACAGGCAAATATACTAGCAGCCTGCGAACATTCCTCAAAAATGTGATTTCTAGAAAGAGTTGAAGGTAACTTTTCTCAGGAGAAAGTTCCAATGAAGAGCCTGAGTACACCATCATCAATACATCATCATGACGACCAAAATCATGGGTAACAAAATGCCCCCGAAAGTATGAGGTTGGAATCAGTGACAACCGATAGACTTTGTAAGCTGCATGTGTGTGTCGGAAACCAGGAGCACATATAATCGGAAACCTACGAACAACCAAGCATCTACAGAATATCATATATACCAATTCTGAGGTAGGCATTCCCATACTCAGATCACAGACTGATGACATGATAGACATGGGTCATGGCCACCAATCATACACTGTGGATCCATGCCGTCAAAATATAGCATAACCACCGGAATACACTGTGGATCTATGCGAGAAATTTCAAATCAAGACGACATAGTTACGAAACATACACAGTGGATCTATGTGTCGCAAATTATACATACTCCATCGCAACCTGGATCACAAAGATAATATCCAGGGTCTTCAATATCGTCGCCCAAAGTACGAATCTAACCATGTTATTACATGTGTTGAAGTCGAACATGGCAGAAACCACTTGATTACCGGTCATTGATGTAACCGTTAACAAGTGCGAGGGAAATCACCATTGATGTCAATAACTCCCAAGGTACCATAGTACAATCCATCGAGTGTGAATAAATGAGTTGAAGTCGAACATCCGATGGAATCTTTCGATCAAGGGTTAATGATGTAAACCCACTGTCGAAAGCGAAGAAACCTGCCATTGAGGCATGCAAGCTCCAAGGTACTAAATGATTTCTAAGTCTTGTTTCCAGATAATGAGCTGAAGTCGATGGAACAAAACTCATCACAGGAGGGCCTTGATGTATCCCCCATCAATGACACGAAATGAGTAACAGAGTTTGAAGGTGAAACAGAGCACGACGTGAATTGGACTGGACACAGGAAAGGCCGACATGGAGAGAATGAATAACTGCAGATGGCCGACTCAATATAGGTTTCAGATGGACTTCTCTTGAACATATGAACGACATGACCAATGATTTGGCAGCATTGACTCAAAGACGATACAGAGAATGAACTTGTAGCAAATCGAATGAGAGACAAATGGATTTCCCAAACCAGCTTCAAATGCGATGAATAGGGGGTGTCATGTTCAAGAGCGACACTTACTGCCAATCAATATGAAGATGAAAACATATCCCTTTCCCAAATTCCCCCCCACCATTTCTGGCGAGTACCTCTTTATTTTTATGCAAGCTTGAGGAGGATAACATATGCTTGTTGATATAATCTCATCCTTCGGACGAGTCCCTCGAAGTATATTTAACGAACCCTAAGAAGGAGTGGTTCGCTCCCATCACGGGTCTGTCAGTGTTTGTTTAACGAGTCCAGAGATAGAAAACTCGAAGGTTTTTCAAGATTATAGAGTTTGGAAAAACACTTAAAAGAGAACTCTCTCAGTTCCTTTTTCGTAAAATAGTCTGGATAAGACCGAAAAAGAGATAAATTATCGCTCATCAGACGTGTACTTCAAATACTTTAGCGAGCGTGAAAAATAGCAAGGTCGCTCGACGATCTTTTCATGTTTAGAGAGTCTGAAAAGAGCTTAAAGAGGACTCCAGGGGGGTTCCTTTTTCGTATAACCTTGTTGAGCCCGAAAAAGTGATAAAAGTATGCTCGACCACGTTCTCATGTATTTACGAGCGCAAGAACGGACAAAAACGACGCTCGAGGTTTTATGTAAAAACCATAAAAAACAATCGAGACACACGATGTAAAAAGAGAAACTATGTCCATATCTCGATATTTGATCATCCAAGTCATCAGACCTGCAAGAGTTACACTCATCATAACATTAGTGATTAGGGTTGAATTGATAAATAATTATAAAAAACCCAAAATGATATAGTAAAAGTAAATAAAATAAGTAAATACTCTTTTTTACCATACCATTTTACATTTCCACTATTGAGCTCCAAAAAACCCCTCTTTTACCCTCCGAGTTCGGCGTTAGATTGCGGGAGCTACAAGAGACCATTCAGCGAGCCGTCTGCGACATTAAGGTAGGCTCTTCGTCCTTAACATTTTCATGGTTTCATTTTGTTATTTCATTGGTTAAATTTCCATTTTTAAGATGTTTTTCTAGGCCCTATATGCGTGCTGTCATTCTCGCAGGCAGCCCATACGGGGCCTGCGAGAATGATGCATTCTCGCAGGTAAGCCTTAAGCCCCCTGCGAGGTTCTTGCACTGTGAAAATGGGGCACCTGCGAGAACCGCAAAGCCCAATTTTTTTTTAAATTTTTAGCCAAATGAAAAAGATCTAAAGCATGAAAAAGTTATTAATCCTCCTTTTATGTTCCTTGTGCAGATAATTGGCCATAAACATGGTGCTTGAGTGGCATGAAAGGGAACATGAAGAGGATAATGCAATGGCCGAAAACCATCTGCCTACCATAGCTGCTTTGAGAGATTGTGGGCTCTTAAAATACTTTCGTATCCTGGGCATGAGGGCCCAAGTTAGACTATTAGAGTATCTGGTGTGTATGTGGGACCCAGATCATCAGGTTTTTCATGTGGGAGCTCACACATTGTCCATAGACATTGAGGACATATACTTTTTGACTGGATTGTCCCGATGCGGATACTATGTCAACTTGATCGGTAGTAGAGGTGGTGGGCTAAAGATGAGTGAGTACTGCAATCAATACTGCGTTCCTGAGGCTGAGAGACAGAAAGGAAAAGTGGCTATCTGGGGGGTACGACACTTGACCCTCCGTACTATCCTTTTCACTATAGCTCGGATGGCTGGGAGTTCTACTCCTCATATGGCATTACAGAGCCACTTCCAGTACGCCATCGAGTGTACTGAGCCTCGAGTATTCAACTGGGCAGATGTTGTGCTTTGCAGTATCAAAAAACAATTGACTAAATGCAGACGTGGTAACCTAAAGAAATTCAGGTATGGATCTTTGTTGGTGTCCTTCTTCCTTGAGAGGGTCCCCGTATTTAGACTACAGGTTGAGTGGAACATACCGGGTCCCAGGGATCCAAGGATGCTGAGATGGTGTCAGCTCATGGCCCGACACGTAGCATGACCGATCGTTAAGTACGACGATATTTTCTTTGATTGGTTTCAAACCCAGATGTTGATGGTTGATGACTATGCTTATGCCGGGTTGGATTTTCGAGGAGATCTGGACTTAGCACTACCAGAGGATACTCAGTGGGGTGACCTTGGTAAGAAGTACACGCATTTTCTCTTTTTAAATGTTTTTGAATTTTTATCATATTCAAATGTTTTTGTTTTTATATATTCATCCAAAGACTAATACAAAATTGTTTGTTGATAACACAGATGTTGGACCGTATAGACCTCCTGGCACTTCTCCCATCCAACGACGAGGAGAGGTAGCGGTAGCACCATAGTATGCTGAGGATTATCAAGTAGTGGAACAAAATCTAGAGGGCCTTACTGCAGACATTCCAGATATGACTCAGCAACTATGAGTCGACTGCTTCGTAGGGTTTCTAGGGAAGTCGTGTGTTACTGTGAACGTCATCCATGATGTCACTTTGTAGAAGCTATAAGCTTCAATTTTTGACATTTTGGTCTTCGGACAAACTTTTTGTAAAAAACATTTTGATCATTATATATACAGACGACTTCTACAAGTTTACTTTATATTGTGTGAATTTTGATGTGTTTGATTTATAAATGATTCAAATGTCTGTCCAATACATAATTAGCCAATGCATTTGTTAATGTATTTAGACATTTAGGAATATGCTGATATTCAATGTGATCAAAATAACGTTCCAAGAGGCGAATTCGCAAATACACCCGTAATAAAGTAGGACTTCAAATAGAGTAGATATTACTTAGCTGTAGTACTACAAGCTGCGAGTCAAGACGCACAACCAAATGACGAATTCCAAGCGAGATAGCATCAACCAATAATTCAATAACTGCGCTATACTCTGCAATGTTGTTGGTCGCACGACCGAGGCATACACCTCGTAAAGATACAAGTTCGTTGGTTGGGGCATAGATTTCCCATGCAGCAGACGCAAGGTTCTGAGTACTACGGCTAGCGCCATCAGTGAAGCCAATATAGGGTAGCGAAAACTCCGACATCTGGAAATCAAACACAACGTCACATAAGGGCAGAGACCAGATAACGACAAAAGAAAACTATAGTAACACACACAAAGTATGATACATTAAAATATAGGTACTTGTGCACAAATGATTTATGCATAATTCTTCTTCAAGTACAACCCATTCCTGGGTTCACTCAAAGGGATACCATCGTAATCTACCAGCTCATATGCTCCCTTTTCCAAAACTCGGCGAACAATATAAGGACCTCACCACATTGGTTTGAATTTCCCAGCTCCTAACACATCTCGATCCTGTTCATAGAGAAGAACAAGATCACCTTCAGAGAAAACACGAGGCTTGACATGCTTTTCATATTGTGCCTTGACACGTTTTTTCTGGGCTTCTATTACTAGAGTGGCTTCACGTCGAGTTTTGTCTAATCACATTAGATACAATAGATGCTCTTCTTCAGCAAAAGTATTGGGTAAGAGTTTGACAGCTAGCTTCAGAGAGGGTATCTCGCATTCTATAGGAAGAATGACTTCCACACCATAGACTAATCGAAAAGGTGTAAACCTAGTAGCGGATTTGACAGATGTCCGATATGCCCACAATGCCGAAAACAACATTGTGTGCCAACTTGTTTTATGAATTCCTGTCATCCATCGAAGCATAGTTATAAGAACTTTGTTGATCGCTTCGACTTGACCATTAGCTTGTGGATAATAGGGTGTCGAGTTATCATGACGAAGACCCAACTTTTCCGTAAGTTCAGACATCATAAAATTCCTAAAGTGACTACCGTGATCAGTGACGATAGCTTGGGGAACACCAAAACGAGCTATGACGTGATTAAAAAGAAACAACGCTGCGGTCTTTCCAGTATTATCGAATGTCGGAATCGCCTCGGCCCATTTTGTAAAGTAATCAACAGCTACAATGATGTAACCATGCCCCTCGACCGAGTGAGGGTGACATGTCATGAAATCAATGCCCCATTTTGCAAAATGACCAACTGAGACCACAGGATGAAGAGGAGCAGGATGTGACTGAATTTTCTGATTGTAGGTCTGGCAGGCATGGCATGTTTGAATGACAGTAATGCAGTCGTTAAACAAAGAAGACCAAAAATACCCTGCGCGTAAGATTTTCTGGGAAGTAGCATACCCAGACATATGACCACCACATGCTTCGGAATAGCAGTCATTCAGAGCTTTCTCGGCTTCGTCGAATGTTAAACAACGGCAAAAAACAGAGTCAATTCCTCGACGGTAAAGAGTATCCCCAAGGATAATGTATTGACGAGCTTGATAGCGTATGCGACGTCGTTCAGTACTAGACAAAGCGGGCCGAAAAGTCTAGGTTTGGAGATATATAATGATATCCCCATACCAAAGATCATCAGTGCTAATAAGGAAAAGAGATTCATCGGGTAATGAATCTACTGCTACATTTTCCATTGCAGAATGAGGAAAATCGCATATCAACTTAGCAAAAACTAATGACTTCTTGGACTTGGCGCGGTCGAATTCCAAGTCAAACTCTTGGAGTATCACAATCCATTTGGAGTACTTGCCCCCAAGCAATTGACGTGTCAAAATATGTTGCATAGGGTTGCAATGAGAAATCACCATAGTTTTACGTGAGAGAATATAATGCCAGAAGCGTTGGACGGCTTGAACGGAAGCCAAAGCCAGTTTTTCAACATGTTGATACTTGATTTCAGTTGGTGTGAGACTTCGACTCAAGTAGTAAACAACATGTTCGTCGTGCGCATCATCCTCTTGAACGAGAACCATGCCAATAGTGTACTACGAGGCAGGAAGATAAAGGAAATAATCGCGACTGTAATCGAGAGGAAAGAGAAGTGGAGCTCGTGTGAGGGACAACTTTAAAGTTTCAAAAGCATTGTTGGCAATGGTATCCTAGACGAACTCTGAATCTTTCTTTAATAGCCACGTAAAACCACGAGTTATCTCAGCGTAATTAGGGATAAAACGACGAAGAAAGTTTTCTTTCCCTTGCAAACTTTGCAACTAGCGCAGTGTAGAAGGAGGAGGAAGATTAAGAATTGCCTCAACCTTAATAGGATCCACCCGGATCCCTTGACGCGAAACGATAAAGCCTAGAAGACGGCCGGATTCTACAGAAAAAACACATTTATGAGGATTTAAATGTATATGATAGAACCAACAGCGAACGAAAATAGCCCGGAGGTGGGTAGGGTGATCGACTCTGCGCATAGAATGAGCTGGTAAATCGTCCAAATAAGGTTGAACGATATGCTTGATATCATGAAAAGCATAAGACATAGCACATTGAAACGTCGCGCCAGCATTCTTAAGACCGAAGGGAAGTTTCCTATAGGCAAAAGTACCCCAAGGACAAATAAAAGCAGTCTTATGTTGGTCCTCGGGAGTGATGTTAATTTGATTATAGCCAGAGAAACCATCCATGAGAGAGAAGATTTCACTTCCTGCGCAGTCATCGACAATCTGATCGACAAAGGGGGTAGGAAAGTTGTCCTTGGGACAAGCTTTGTTAATATCCCTATAATCAACACATACACGAATACTGCCGCCTTTTTTGTCAATCGGGACAGGATTGGAAACCCATTCTGTAAGAGCCACTGGATAAATAAATCTGGCTTTCAAAAGTTTTTCAACTTCTAGTTTGATAGCAGCCTCTTTACGTGGGTGAATTGGACGAAGGCATTGCCAGACAGGTTTAGCTCCGGGGTATGTCTTTATCTCATGTACAACAATAACAGGGTCGATACCTGGCATCTCTGCATAACTCCAGGCGAAGATGTCGCGGAATTCTTTGAACAGAGATGTATAGGTGACGATTTCATCTGAAGAACACGAAGCTCCAATATGGACATTTTCGACAATCCCAGGTTTTATGGATATGTCAATAGGAATCGTGGGCGAGATATTACTTAATTTCCCTTTAGCAAACACATCGTGTGAAGTCGCGGGAACCGTCGAAATGACAACAATGGTCGATGGAGTCGAAATCCGTTGGTGGTTCTCAAGAGTCTGCTGCTCCAGAAAAAGGATGGAACGATGATGCCCATCATCCCAAAGGGTGTCTTCCATGATGGACATGATCATCTCGTCAGTGGGAAAAACAACACGAAAAGGATCGGGAGACAACTCATCAAGAGAAGAGGTAGAAGGTGTTTTCGATTGAATGGATTGATAAGCAGACTCAACCGGACTTAACGACACGATGTCGCCAAAACGAAAATGATCTCCAGGGTCAGGGAAAATCCAAGGGTTGTGTGACGCAGGAAGTTCATGAGGCACGATGGAGATCATGTTAATAGAAGCAACTGACGAGCGTGGAACATCGGGCGGTGGAATGGGAAAAGTACCCATTAACGAGGAGTCCTTTAAAAGGCCTACACCAACATTCTCATAACCTGGCGGGGTTTTAGCAATAAACGGAACGTTTCCAGTACGTGTATCAGAGTTGAAGAAGGCAAGTTGTTCAACGGTAACAACCTTTCTTTGATGAGGGAAACATACTACACGGAAAAGTGTTGACATAACAGCGCGCATGGAATCGATCCAATTGCAGCCAAGTAGAAGATTATAATCAAGTGGAGCGTCAAAGACTTCCACTTTAACTTGGATCGTCTTACCTTCTAGTGTGATAGGCAACGAAGGAAGAACACCGTAGGCTTAAAACCAGATCCATTGAAGGATTTAAGAGTGTTTTGTGATTCATTCAAGGGTGGAGAGCCAATGGCTTTCCAGCAAGCAAAAGACATTACACATGTTGAGGCACCCTCATTGATAACAATGTGACAAATGTTCTTGTCAGAGACAACAACCTGTATCTGGAACGCGAGTTGAGGGGGTAACCTTGGAATGTGATCATCCAAGTCAAAGACTATGAGATTCGTATCTGTCGGGTCAATTCAACCTATAGCTTTCAACAGTGCCTTCTGTTGTGCAGGACAAGACTGAAGGACTTCAAGGGCTGACATTGCTGAAGGTGCCTGGGCCAGATCTTCAACAATGCTGTAGTTCTGGGCCGCACGAGCATGAGGATTGAAAGCCGATTTCCTAATGACACCTTTCGGGGGTGGTCGCAGAACTGTATCAAGGCTCGGTCATTCGAGATGAAGAGGACCATTAGTAGGTGGAGTCGTAGGAGGGGGTTGGACTAAAGAAGGAGGTAAATCGTCAACCTTCTCCTTAGATGAAGTATAATATTTGGCTCTAGTCATGAGTGCAACGTTATTCTGCTTAGAATCACCAGTACACATCAGAACATATGATGTCGTAGTAGAGGAGGGTTGGTCTTGAATGACCAACTGAGCCGACTGTTGAGATGGGAAGGGTTGGGACAAGACAACCGGTGTAGATGGTTTGGGTGCTCCTTGAAGGAACTTCATGACCTCGACATGTCGTGGACAATCCTTTGTGTAGTGATCGTCACCATATATAAGGCAAGGGTATTGTGGTTTGTGCTTATCCCGATCTTCAACAGGAGTGGTTTTAGTTTTCTCTGCTTGATTATTATTTTTTCCCTCCTTATTCTTGCCTCTCCCCTTTTTAGATTTATTTTTACCGGCTGGGGTAGATTGGACAGCATTAACCTCAGAAGTTTTTCCGGTGGGAGCGGCAGGAGATGGAGCATTTTGAACATTAGAAGAAACAAATTTAGGGGTTGTGCTTGAAACAGAATGTGAGTGGGCTTGGGCAGTACCAATCACACCGTCAGCTGCATGCGAGGCAGCTGGAGAAGTTGAAGTGCTGGAAGTACCAGGACGAGGTAATTCAGGTAGAAAATCGTAAAGTGTTCCCATTTGCAAATAAACGAGATCAAGATATTGAGCACGACTTATATCCTGCTCCTCCGTAACAATGCCACCCATGGCAATGTCCTTACCAATTTCGTTCACAAAGGATTTTGTAAACCATTCTGCCAGTAATTGATCGAGGAGTTCAAGTTTAATGAGACGTCGATGTCTTCGCCACTCATGGATATGATAAGATATATGAGTGCCTTTAGTCTATTTGAAGGAATTCAAAATCTTAGTCCCGGTATCATAACGGATCGGTAACTGGTAATGCATAAGGAAAGCCATAGCAAGGGTGTTGAAATCAGAGAAGAAACCTCGTGGCAATTCAATATACCACTTCGCAGCAGAACCGGTAAGGGTACGTTGAAAAAGACGTAAACAAATAGAGTCATCCATCAATGAGTTGGATGAACACCATAGTTGAAAAGTCATAACGTGATGGTTCAGGTCTTCTCCCACTTTGCCGTCGAATTTAGGGATGTCCGATGGAAGCTTGGATGGAATAACATGCCATTGGGGAGAGTGAAGAATATGATCGTTCAAAATCCTAGACAAATCTGGCAAATCCAAAGTAGCAAGAAAAGGTAATTGTCGATTCACTTGCGGGTACTGATGGCTTTGGGGTGGAAGCCCTGTCGGCAAACCAGTAGGACCGTAAGCAGTCTACCCATAATGGGAAGACCCAGGCAGATTCGGTGGTGGTTGGAGAGGATAGTAATTCCAAGGATTGTAACCTTGAGTTTGAGCATTCTGACCCTAACCCCAAATAGGATTGGGTATACCTGGATATGGTTGGCCTGTAGTAGGGACAGTCTACTTCCCCCCAGTCGTTTGAGGAAGATTCTGTAGCATCTGATTCCAATACTGGGTCAAAGGAGGAGGTATATTTTGTCCAAAAGGTGGGGTTGGTCCCCCTATCGTAGGTGGTGTTCCAACCGGAAGTTGTGTCCCAATCAAAGGTTGCGTAGTAACTGGAATGTGTCCGGTAAGAGGAGGTTGAATTGTACCACCTTGTCCACCAATGGGAATCTGGAAGTTTGGTGTAATGGACGGGATAGTGCCACTAGGATTAGGATTTCCATAGGGAAATTGAGGGAGTGTCGGAATAAAACCGGGAATAGGGTGCCCAGAAAAAGAAGGACCACCTGGAGAACCAGATGGAGTTTGCGGAGGTGTTGGAAAAAAAGCATTCAATAAAGCATTCAACGCATGGTATCCGGGTGGTAGAGTCGGAGTGACATTGGGCGTTCGCTGTGTGTTTATAGGAGCAAGACCAGCTGTAGTGAACCTGGTTGGGACACTCGTAGTATTCGTAAGATGAGCCATTTCGACAGGGAGAGTAAAGTGATAAGTAGTATTCAATGGTACAATCTTTGTCTTAGAAAACACCGGAGGGTTGATTTCAGAGACCACAGGCGAACCAAAACTAAAAAGAGTCCTACGGAAATCACCTGTAGACCAAAAAGGATCTTGTCCTTCGACCCCGGGAAAAGGCCCAACGGGTGATCTAGAAGAAGTAACAACTAGTTCTCCGGAAGAATTCAGTCGTCTAAAAGGGCGCTGAGAATTACTAGGAAGTCGAAAATCCTCTCGAGTATTTGTAATCCTAAAATGTTCAAGAGAGTCAGTTCGTTCCACTTGAGGTGTGATAACAACTGGGACTTCACTCTGTGTCGGAGAGCCTCCAGGTATGGTTGTGGGCAAGGGTTGTGAACCTTCCAGATGCTCTGGATCTAAACCCTGCATTCTACGTGAACGACGTGGAGGAGATATTGTAAATGAGTGACAAACTTCGCGAAGAAAATCCTATGGTCAACTTCGATAAACAAACAACACGCGCTAGTAAACAAAATCTAGGAAGCAATCACCAAGCAAACAAGACCTTCTAATTTCGAAGCCACTAGTTGGCGATGAAATCCAACGTCGCAACAATGAGAAGAGAAGGGGCAGGGCTAAGGTGGAAAAGTTACGCTAATGACCTGCTTAACGGACTTACACCCTGGTGCAAGCTCCCACACATAATCGTGGGTATACCCTCCAAGGAGCCCGAGTGAGTTTGGTCAACGTCAATTCCAGGTACCGTGAAGACTTTCCCCTCCACAGTCACCTCGGGTAAGAACCTAGAGAGATAAGCCACTAAGGTCACCACCAACAACAATAAATCCTGGGGGAACAGTCGACAGTCCAATCCACACGCAAGGGCAAGGTATCTAGCCCGAAATCAACTCAAAAGGCTTCCACTCATAATTGTGGGTATACCTCCGAGTGATCCCCGTAATACGTGCAATCTCTACACTGATATCAACAAAGAAGGGTGAGTAACTCTGCCAATACCAATGCGACCTCGTTCTTGACCCTTGTGTGAGAAGGGCTTCCCAGGACAAGATGTTGCAAATGGAATTTAACACTCCCTAACACAAGATGCTATTGTGTGTTTTATTCTTTTCGAGAGTGTATCTCTCTTCCTACTCCAAAGCGCTAGCCTAGCTAAATGTTGGTGTAAAAGAGCCCTAGAAAAGAGTTACTAGATAAATTTTATGATTACGCAGTGTTATTAAAGGCTGTTGTTTACTCAAAGGTAATGGAAATGAAACTTATGTTGTATGACTCTGACCCAACAATGCAAGGATGAGAATGAAATATATCACTTTTTGTTCAATGAATCCTATGTATGGGAGAGAGAGATTTTTCCAGATCAACCTTGAACTACAAAGCACAATTTCTGTTCAAATGCCAATGCAAACAATCACTTATCAAATGACAATTCTCTATTGTGTCTTTTCAAATACTTCGACAAGCTCAAAAAATTGATTTTTCAATGTTTTCTAAAAACAAAAACAAGATTTTGAAAGAAAAACTTTTTGTTCACTTTCCAAAAAGGACCCTCACTATGCCAATGAAAGCACAGAAAATCAAATCAATGAACAAGCAAACAACCCAATCCACTCTTTCAATGAAAGCAAAAATAAAGAGCAAACCAATTTTAGTCTTTTCAAATGCAAAAGAAAATGATCTTTCAAACCATAAGCAAATGAGAAAAACCAAGCGAACTTAACTTTCAACCAATCACTGGATCTTAACTAATCCAACACACTCAGAGTCAGAAATAAGAGAGAATGGTTTTACCAAGAAAAGCTAAGAAACGAAAGTCAGGTCCAAAATGACAAGAAAATCTTTGAAACCCTAAGACTGTTCATGCATACAAACCAAGACAGGAAAGATACCAAACAGAGGTCCAAGAAACTCACAAGAGACAATCAAACTGAT
The DNA here is from genome assembly GCA_009831015.1 of Picea engelmannii. Classification (NCBI taxonomy): domain Eukaryota; kingdom Viridiplantae; phylum Streptophyta; class Pinopsida; order Pinales; family Pinaceae; genus Picea; species Picea engelmannii. Next base: position 19,989 of record ML851447.1, read on the forward strand.
CTGGGCAGTTAAAAATGCCAAAACTTAAAATCAAATTTTTGAAAAAGAGTGTTCGCAGGCAGGCAATATAACACAGTGCGAGAATCAGTGATTCTCGCAAGTGACCCTTGAGCAGGATGCAAGAACCTCGCACTGAGCCCTATAGGCAGAGTACGAACTCTACCTATTCTCCCAGGCTGCAATGAAGTGCAGTGCGAGAATCCCTGAACATAATCACAAATTTGAAAAATGAAGCAAAATTCAAGAAGGCTTCTGGACCTAGAAGGTCTATCAGGATATCCTGAAGACTCAGAGACTGATAAGACAAGAGAAAAGTGAAACCAGAGAAAATGGCCACAGAAAAATATCAAAAGCCACTAAGAAAATGGGATTGTTCCCCAGTGGAGTCGCCAATTTTGTTATTGGATAAATCCGTAAGTGCGGACACAAAACGATCTCCCTAGATCCACCTGGATCTAGAACAAAGCAAGACATAATATGACTCTTTCCCTAGATTCTAACCATTGAATTAAATAGGAGGCAAGAACAAAGAGCATACCTTATGATCGCTTCTTTTGGTCTTTTTTGCTCCCGCTTCGGTTCAGTGCTCTCGTATAGTCAAGACCAAAACAATACAAACCAACCGAAGTGAAGAGAGCACAATCTATTCAACAATTAATCTATGTATATGATCAAGGAGTTATACAATAAAGTGGAACTAGCTTTATGGGAAAGGGACATATTACTGTATCATATTGATGGAAAGTAAAGATTACAACCTGAGCCTTGATGTCGCAAACTTCCTTTCGATGGCCCTTGGCTCCGACACACACACTTGCTCACTTGCATAAAGAAGATCAACCACCTTTGATAAACTTGCTGGAGTTTCCTAGCTACTGTAGCTTCAGTCCTTCACACAATCTTTCACCAATTCTCCAATGAGTCTTGCTTCTCCTTGTTTGCTTGCTTTCTTGCTTAACCTTTTCCATGAGAATTCCCTCAATATATAGGAGAGAATGAATTAGTTACTTGGATAAGAATGATCCAAAAATATCAGGGAATTCAGTACTAGGATAACCATTCGAATTCCATCTCATCCTTCTAGAAGATTCCCTTCTAGAAGCATCGAGAACTCATCTTTTTCCCTTCTTTAGAAAGAGTTCGCACCCTAGCAGTGCAACACAGTGCGGACTTCTCGCACCCTGGCTTAAGGCAGCCTGCGAGAATCATGCATTCTCACAGGCAAATATACTAGCAGCCTGCGAACATTCCTCAAAAATGTGATTTCTGGAAAGAGATGAAGGTAACTTTTCTCAGGAGAAAGTTCCAATGAAGAGCCTGCGTACACCATCATCAATACATCATCATGACGACCAAAATCATGGGTAACAATGGTTGTTGCAAGAAACTCTCATTTTTTGGTTTTGTTAAGAATTATTTTGGAACTGCCTTTAATTGAGAACTCCTTCTGGACCAGAGACAAGTTTATGTTTTCGTCAAATGCGTGTATCATTGGATGTGGATAAGAACTATTTCCTATCTCGTCTCATGAATGGATGTTGTAATGAGTAAGAGCTATTAAATCTATTGATAAGTTATCTGATGCAATATTTTACAATTCTTTGTTTAATGATGAAAATGAATCTTTGTGTTATTATGTGATTGATGATTAGAGTTGAGTGAATTATTTTACTTACTGTCATTTATCACATGCATGTTTTCTTTTGATAAATTGTATCTCATTCAGTAATTGGAATATTCACATGGTTAACGTATTAGTACTAGGCCTGTGGTAGACGATCATTGCATGCACTCTCGAGTAAAGGGTTATCCCTAGCTCAGCCTCCTCTCTAGTAGTTTAGTTTATTCCCATTTTGTTACCTAGTTGGTTTATACCGCATTTATCTTATATCAGTCTTGCCTGAGATAAAAACACAAAAAAGGGAACATCTGACCTGAAGGAGAGAACCTTCAAAAGAAAACATAAAGCCCATCGATTATTTCAGCTGGATCGCAAGATCTGGAGAACCATTCCACCATTAAGCACTACAGAGTCTAATTGGGCCTCGGTGGTGGGTTTGGTTCCTGCTGTTGATTTAAAGGGATTGAGGACCCATCAACATAATTGGTGTTATAAGGAGGGCATGAAGAATGAATGGATGAATACATATTCCACATAATATTTCAGACAACCTATAGATTCAAAAACAACCCACATGCATGGCTAGTCATTCCCAAGACAACCTACACACACTGAGTACTCCTGAAATGAGTAACTCACCCCAGCTTGAGGAAGAACGAGGAATTAAATCAATTTAGAAGAATCACTAGAGCATACGCCTGATAGATCGGTGCACTATTCTTAGCTCTGATACTTCCTCAAAGAGAAAAAATAAGCAGACTAATGGTCGACACCCCCGACCAAGTCTTTTTGCACACAGTAGAAGACCTAATAGATTTCACAATCATCGAAATCGAACATCCTCTTATTCTAATCCCTGAAACACCAGGTGACGACGCCTCTAAGTTGGACGATTTTTTCGAAAGAGGAAGAGAAAACAATCCCAACTGTTTGATGACCTATGCTAAGATGAGGTTTTTCTCGCTTCCGCTATCAACAGTAAAATGTAGCGGGGTCCCCTTCACCCACATCTGTGAATGAAAAAGGTACCCCCCCTCTTCGAGATCTATTGGTTCTTCTGGTTGAATAGCTGCGGTCGCGACAATAGCAGTGGGGTATATGTCAATGATCTGTCTTTTACCAGTATTTTCAGAATCAGATTCTGAATCAGGGTTCGACTCCTTGTCTTTGATCTCGACCACCAATGACTGTTTTGAGCGACATTCATCGGTGTTGTGCCAAGGGATTTTGTGGAAATCACACCATTTTCCAGTGTTCTTCTTTGTCTTTCCGTGACCCTTCTTTTCTTGTGTCTTGGACTGGTTTTCGAGAGACTGTTTCTTAGGGTTGTCTTTGTCATACTTTGGTTGTTGCGGATTTGCAGACCCAAATTCCCATTTGTTCTGGTACTTAAATTTCTTCTCAATTTTAACAACATATCGATAAGCAACACCGAGTGATGAGATGTCCAGAAAATCCATTTCAGTCTGGATGTATCTATGTAGAGTCCCACGATATTTCAGAACCAAATGTCGCTCAGAGTCTTTGATACCCAACTTGGTGCACAAGGTATGGAAGGTATTGGTGAACTCCGGAACTGCTTGGCCCCTCTCTTGTTGCAGTGTGGTCCATCTCATGTACTGGTCCTCATAGTTGCCAACAGGGTAATACTGTTCTTTTACCACATCCACAAAAAAATCCCAAGTGGGATCGACCCCATATATTCCAGACTCCTCTGTGGAACTTTGCTCCCAGTAAGTTTCCCACCAATGTTTGACATGATGGAGAGATTTAAGGAGTGCGAAGGTGATCTTTTCTTTGTCGAAAAAATTGTGAACAGAGAAATAACCTTCTAGCAGAGTTATCCATTTTTCTAGGGCTTCAGCATCTATCTGTCCTTCAAATACAGGAATATCAAAATTAACCTATACCTTGAAAGACGAGGTGCCTCCAAAGTGGCCACTTGATGAAGATGCGCCTGATGCTATCGACAGACATTGAAGGATGTGGGCAAAATTCTTTATCATTTCATCTCTCTGTCATGTGAGAGCTTGCTCAAGCAACAGATTGATAAGATCGCCTGCTTCGTCGTTTTTCTTTTCTTCCGCCATTGAGGGTTTCTTGGGTGTGTGAGAGCGATTGTCTTCAAGAGAGACAAGCTCGAGACCCAACTTGCTATAATCAGACCTCATCGGGGACATGCACTGAAAAATGATTAAGAGCAGCCTGCTCTGATACCACTGATCCGGATTATTTTCGGCACGAAATGAGATCGGAGATATAATAAAGAAATGCATAGAGATATCGCAGATATTCAATAATATAACAGAAATGTATCAAAGATGTAACCATAAACACATATATACAGTAATACACGATTTCTATTAATGAAAGAAATGTACAGAGACTGGAAAAATACAGAGTGAAAGACTCGCTAGAATGGTGGCAGCTTATCTCTGAGAAGAGATGTGACGACTACTTGCATTCACAAGAAGATGATTACAATGAGGCTCTGAAGGCCTTTTTACAATAAGTAGGAATGCCAAAAACCCTAGACATCCAGAAACCTAACCCTAGGATATGAAGTGCCAAAAGTCATGTGGGCCCTATTTGGGTAAGTGAGTACATCAATTTCCCGGGGTCGTAACTTTAGCATACGATCTCCGTTTCGTGGAATAATCCGCCCATATGTAGTAGTGTTGGTGGTCTGGTAAAACCTTAAGGGAAAGATGACAAACTCAAAGGGACTACATGCACCTCAAAGATAGAACTAGTGAGTTTCACCTTAATCACCTCATCCTTTTTCAAATAACAAAAGTCCTCCTCTCCCGCTCACTCAAGGCATTCTGCCAAAGTAAAAGTCAATTGTATCAAATGAGCGCACAACAGGAGAGGGTATGCAGATATATCCACCGAGGCTATGGACACTCGCTGGCAGTAGAACAAGGTCTATGACGTCGAGGCGACTCCGCCGGGGCTATGGATGCTCGCTGACAGCAGAGCAACACCGCATAAAATGAATGAAGGTAACTAAAGGGCCTAGTGCTAGTGAATTCTCTACTAGACTCGTGTCAAAAGAGGGCATGAGTCAGGGTTACAGGAAAAGGAGGAATAAAGGTTGAAAACACCACATGTAAACCCAGAGGCATCAACCGAAGAATTTCAAATGCAAGAGTAAAAGAGGCTCTGATTTAAACTCAGTTAAGTTCTCTACCAGATTTTGCATCAGCTGAGACCGAAGGAGGAAAAGAGATTATGATTTCTCCCAGTAAGTTGCCATTTGTTGAGCACTCAACACACCCTAAAAAACGTATGTCAAATTTTACTTTTTGGGTACTGTTAGTCCCTAAAGTTGCACTAGACTGCTAAAGGGTAAGCTAGGGCATCATCAAGTTATTGCAATGATTTTTATAAGTAAGGATGTGTTTTGGGTTTTGAAAGAAGGTGGACCAGGTACACTGAAAGAGAAAAAATAATGGAAACAAGATAAACGCAGATCAATGAAATACCATTGGGCATGGAGTCAAGTAAACACCCTGTTCATCGAAGGAAATCAGGTTGCATATCAGATAAGAAGTTTATATGAAAATGGGTAGAAGAATATGGAATAAAAAAAAAGTAGAATACCTATCAAACAAAGATTCTCTTTGTCAAATGGATGAAAAGGTACTTGAAACAAAACACACAAATAGTAGGTAGTCACATCAAAATATTTACCGCTTGAGAATCTATTATCCATGGGCAACCATTGATTCTCAATGTATGCAATTCGTTCAAGAAAGATGAAAAACAGAGTGTGAAACAAGGGAAATCACAATTTGATAAAATAATTGTCATAAATCTTCGATGTCAGAAGAGATCACAAAAGAAAATGCCCTCAGGCTTACAATAACACACACTGGATGCTATCTGATCAAATTCCTTCTTATGCCTCACCCTCTCGGGCCTCCTTTCTTTCTCCTCCCCCATACATTTGTCTTTTGATAACATATATATAAAAAATCCTATGATAACCACCATTACTAATAGTTTGGATCTATACAAATAGAAATTGATTACAAAAGCTTGGAACAACTGGTATCGAAGCCTTCATAAGTGGATCTATAACCCCTGCCATGTGTGCATTCCTTCTAACTGGAGACAAAATCATCTTACTAATTTGGTGCCTGAGAATATGATATTTGAGTCTTGTTGCCTCGAGATCTAGAAATGTGGAACAAAATACAAACAAATCCTAGAATGAAGATTCACTTTAAATTTCACTATTCTATCTTCAATCTAGAACTGCTCCTTAATCGATTGCCTGAACATACCAGAATCAATTAAATTGACTGCTGATTTTATTCATCAGATCTTGAATTTGTTTCATGAATGCGGCTGATATTGTGCCTGGATATATGCAATCTTCCATCTGCCATTAATCTCTAAGATCCTATAGTTGCAAGTTACTCTGCCAACGATTGAAATTCATGCTTTCTCCTTTGCTTTTCTCTGTATCCTGGTAGCTTCATCCTGCTTGAGATCTAATGATGTTGCCTCCAACTTTTCTTCTTCTCTCCTAGTTTCCTCCTTAGCGTTTGAGTTGATACCTTTATTAACATTGTCATATCACTTCATTTACACCTATGGGATCACCTTGGAACCATGGCACTCCATTTTGCATATATGTTTGCATTAATTCAATACTCTTGGATTAGCGCACATCTGCTGGCTTCTCCATACCGTAGTCTACACATATATCATCTCCAACAACTTGCCTCAGTATCTCAAGGGGGCTCTCCTCCTAGTGACTTATGTATTGGCAGTGGGAGCATTGACCACCAGGCACTCGAACTCATTGGCTGCCTGCAGATCCACATTGTTTATACCCACACCCGCTCTTCTGACAACCTTGAGCCTCCCGCACGAGGATTCAAATACTTCACGGTTCACTTTGGTGCCGCTCCTCATGATGAGAGAATCACAGAGAGAGATCTTTGTGCATAGCTCCTCCTGTGATAAATTGTAGGAGCAGTCAACATGGCCTTGCTTCGAAGCAGCTCCAGATCGCCTTCCCCCAACTTCTTGGCCACCAAAACTATCGGCTTCACCTACACATTGGAAGAGACTGCCCATGGGGACAAACTTTTTAAACGAGAAACACTTTTGGAAGGTACTAACGATGTGTTTTGCAGGGTTGGACCTAGGAACGCAAAGAAAAAACGAGGGGGCAATTGCAGAAGAGCCGATTTGGGAGAATACGAGATAGATTTGAATGGGGAAAGCAATTGAATTATGTGGGGATTAATGGAACGAAGAGTCCCCAGGCTTCCCATTTTCATCTCAATTGCCAATCCTTAACCTTCCCTTCCACCTTAATATCTCTATTTTTTGAAATAGCACTAACAAACTTGGATTCGACATCCGCAATTTGTACCTGGATTGATTCTAATGGTTCTTAAGGAGAACCATCAACCAGTATCCTTTCTTCACTTAATCACAAACCCCTTGTAAATCGACGCTTGGAATTTGTGCATTAGGTCTGTATGTTGTTACTTGACTTGTGTGTTGTGTGGCAGGTTGCATGTAGCTGGAGCTTGGGGAGTTTGAACTGGAGTTTGTCCTTCAGGCCCAAATTTTGATAAAAAACAACCTTGCATAAGGCTGAGAGCCAACTAAAAAGACCCAAATTTGGTTAATAAAAGAAGCCTTAAGCCAAAATTGGCTTAATAAAACCAACCACATTTCAACTAATAATCCATTGTCACTGATTTGTTAGGTGCCAACATGAACATTGCCAAAAAACATAAGCAATCTAGATATGGCGCGAAAAAAAAACATGGCAAAGAATTCAAAGATTATTTGGGAAGTGATATAATGTTTTATGATGGCACTGTAGGAATATCACTTTTCTAGTAGCGTGCTTGTCATGACCAAAAGTCCAAATTTTAATACAGTGAATTTGAGTACTAACATTGGCTCCAACTGGGGATGGAGTCCTTCTTGCGAGGCTCCAAGAACCTGTAGACTCTGTGCCTTAATCTTTGCCCATCTCAATCCTCTTGCCAAATTCTGTAACTTTAACCATGCTTGAAAAAAAACCTGAAAAGACTGCTCTAGAAACTGAAATCAAACCACTTTGCAAACCAAACTATTTTCTGCAACCTGTAACCCTTCTCATCGTTTCCCTTAGGCCATCTCTGCTTATTATTTGTAACTAAAAAGCAACCACAAGCTGAAAATCACACTACAAGCTGAACTCACACTGAAAATCCAAATCTTATCTGAAAATGTCTGCTCTACTAATGACAAAGTGAACTGGAACACCTGCTCTTGTGATGAGCTTATTTATGTACATAGACCTACACTAGTCAATCCACTTGCTTGATTAAATAATATGATATGTCCAATGTAACCAATCAAACAACTGATTGAGAGATTGGATTCCTGACCGGTCTTGAAATATTAGAATGAATAGTGATATAAGAAGCCATGACTCAAAATACAACTGAAACTGATATTCATGGTGCATAAGTAATACAAAATCTAAGATAACAAAAATCTCCATGTATAATTCAACCGGATAATAAAAATCACCAGGAAGAATACTTTGATAGAAAATTTATGCCTCGTTTCCTTGTTGACGATTCTCTTGCATTTATCATTAGCTGGTGATTTATGGCAGACTTTTGAACATGAAGATCTTGAAATTGATTCATGATTATCAACTCCTTGAACAAAGAACTCGGGAAGTTGGTTCTTTGAAATTTCTAGAGGAACTTGAATCTCCTCAGCATTCCCAGAAAAAGGAACATGAATCTGTGCATTAAAGTCTGGATCTTGTTCATTGATAGTCAATGAAGAAACAATGTTTTGCCGATGATTCAAACTTCAAAAGTACCGTTCTGATAAGAAAAATTCTAGGAATTTCTCTGAGCTAACACGCATTCATATTCTTTTTCAAGTTCCTTAAGAAGCTTCTTTAAAAAATTAAATTTATCCTCTTCATTAAATACATTGTAAGAGTCTAGAAAAAAGGATAAAACTGAAGAAGCATTTTCTTCCCATTCATCATAAGAAAACATACCTATCCATTCTTTAAAATCTTGAAGGAAAGCAGGGTCTGCCACCAACTTTGTTATCTTGGTAAATGAAGCAACTGGATCAGTAGTTGAACTCTCCATGTTGAAACAATGGAGTCACCAGTAAATCTTTAAGCATGGATTCTTCAACCATGTGGAGTCACCAGGTGAATGATAAGCAATCTAAAGTGTCCAACTTTAGTTCACCATCCAAAGCTATATATTCTTGTTGTCGTTCTCCTAGGGAAGATATCTTCACTTCTGTTCCCCGACAACGACGCCAAAAAAATGTTAGTCCCTAAATTTGCACTGGACTGCTAAAGGGAAATCTAGGGCATCATCAAGTTATTGCAATTATTTTTATAAATAAGGATGTGTTTTGGGTTTTGAAAGTAGGTGGATCAGGTAAACTAAAAGAGAAAGAATAATGGAAACAAACTAAACGCAGATCAGTGAAATACCATTGGTCATGGAGTCAAGTAAACACCCTGTTGATTGAAGGAAATCAAATTGCATATCCGATAAGAAGTTTATATGAAAATGGGTAGAAGAATAGGGAATAAAAAAAAGTAGAATACCCATAAAACAAAGATTCTCTTTGTCAAATGGATGAAAATGTATTTGAAACAAAACACACAAATAGTAGGCAGTCACAGCAAAATCTTTACCGCTCGAGAATCTATTATCCATGGGCAGCCATTGATTCTCAATGTCTGCAATTCGTTCAAGCAAGATGAAAAACAGAGTGTGAAACAAGGGAAATCACAATCTGATAAAAAAATTGTCATAAATCTTCGATGTCAGAAGTGATCACAAAATAAAATTCCCTCAAGCTTACAATAACACACACTGAATGCTATCTCATAAAATTCCTTCTCAGGCCTCACCCTCTCGGGCCTCCTTTCTTTCTCCTCCCCCATACATTTGTCTTTTGATAACATATATATAGAGAATCCTATGATAACCACCATTACTAATAGTTTGGATCTCTACAAATAGAAATTGATTACAAAAGCTTGGAACAATTGGTATCGAAGCCTTCATAAATGGATCTATAACCCCTGCCACTTATGCATTCCTTCTAACTGGAGACAAAATTATCTTACTGATTTGGTGCCTGAGAATATGATATTTGAGTCTTGTTGCCTCAAGAACTAGAAATGTGGAACAAAATACCAAACAAAGCCTAGAATGAAGATTCACTTTAAATTTTACTATTCTATCTTCAATCTAGAACTGCTCCTTAATCAATTGCCTGAACATACCAGAATCAATTAAATTGACTGCTGATTTTCTTCATCAGATCTTGAATTTGTTTCATGAATGCAACTGATATTGTTTCTGGATATATGCAATCTGCCATTTTCCATTAATCTCTAAGATCCTATAGTTGCAAGGTACTCTGCCATCGATTGAAATTAATGCTTTCTCCTTTGCTTTTCTCTGTATCCTGGTAGCTTCATCCTGCTTGAGATCTAATGATGTTGCCTCCAACTTTTCTTCTTCACTCCTAGTTTCCTCCTTAGCGTTTGAGTTGATACCTTTATTAACATTTCCATATCACTTCATTTACACCTATGGGATCACCTTGGCACCGTGGCACTCCATTTGGCATATATGTTTGCATCACTTCAATACTCTTGGATTAGCGCACACCTGCTGGATGTTTGCATTACTTCAATACTCTTGGATTAGCGCACACCTGCTGGGTTCTCCATACGGTAGTCTGCACATATATCATTTCCAACAACTTTCCTCAGTATCTCAAGGGGGCTCTCCTCCTGGTGACTTATGTATTGGCAGTGGGAGCATTGACCACCAGGCACCCGAACTCAGTGGTTATCTACAGGTCCAAATTGTCTATTCCCACACCCGTTCTTCCGAACACCTTGAGCATCCTGCGCGAGGATTCAAATACTTCACGAGTCACTTTGGTGCCGCTAATCACGATGAGAGCATCGCAGAGCGAGATCTTTGTGCAGAGCTCCTCCTGCGATAAATTGTAGGAGCAGTCGACATGGCCTTGCTTCGAAGCAGCTCCAGACCGCCTTCCCCCAACTTCTCGGCCACCAAAATTGTCGGCTTCACTTGCACATCGGAAGACACTGCCCGCGGGGACAGACTTTTGAAACGGGAAACACTTTTGCAAGGTAATAACGATGTGTTTTGGAGGGTTTGACCTAGGAATGCAAAGAAAATGCAAGGGGGCAATTGCAGAAGAGATGATTTGGGAGAATACGAGATAGATTTGAATGGGGAAAGCTATTGAATTCTGTGGGTATTAATGGAATAGAGAGTCCCCAGGCTTCCCATTTCCATCGCCATTGACAATCCTTAACCTTCCCTTCAACCTTAATATCTCCATTTTTTTAAATATACTAGCAAACTTGGATTCGACATCCGCAATTTGTACCTGGATTGATTCTAATGGTTCTTGGGGAGAACCATAAAGCA
>ML851447.1:31203-57869 GCA_009831015.1 Picea engelmannii
TGCTTTATGGTTCTCCCCAAGAACCATTAGAATCAATCCAGGTACAAATTGCGGATGTCGAATCCAAGTTTGCTAGTATATTTAAAAAAATGGAGATATTAAGGTTGAAGGGAAGGTTAAGGATTGTCAATGGCGATGGAAATGGGAAGCCTGGGGACTCTCTATTCCATTAATACCCACAGAATTCAATAGCTTTCCCCATTCAAATCTATCTCGTATTCTCCCAAATCATCTCTTCTGCAATTGCCCCCTTGCATTTTCTTTGCATTCCTAGGTCAAACCCTCCAAAACACATCGTTATTACCTTGCAAAAGTGTTTCCCGTTTCAAAAGTCTGTCCCCGCGGGCAGTGTCTTCCGATGTGCAAGTGAAGCCGACAATTTTGGTGGCCGAGAAGTTGGGGGAAGGCGGTCTGGAGCTGCTTCGAAGCAAGGCCATGTCGACTGCTCCTACAATTTATCGCAGGAGGAGCTCTGCACAAAGATCTCGCTCTGCGATGCTCTCATCGTGATTAGCGGCACCAAAGTGACTCGTGAAGTATTTGAATCCTCGCGCAGGATGCTCAAGGTGTTCGGAAGAACGGGTGTGGGAATAGACAATTTGGACCTGTAGATAACCACTGAGTTCGGGTGCCTGGTGGTCAATGCTCCCACTGCCAATACATAAGTCACCAGGAGGAGAGCCCCCTTGAGATACTGAGGAAAGTTGTTGGAAATGATATATGTGCAGACTACCGTATGGAGAACCCAGCAGGTGTGCGCTAATCCAAGAGTATTGAAGTAATGCAAACATCCAGCAGGTGTGCGCTAATCCAAGAGTATTGAAGTGATGCAAACATATATGCCAAATGGAGTGCCACGGTGCCAAGGTGATCCCATAGGTGTAAATGAAGTGATATGGAAATGTTAATAAAGGTATCAACTCAAACGCTAAGGAGGAAACTAGGAGTGAAGAAGAAAAGTTGGAGGCAACATCATTAGATCTGAAGCAGGATGAAGCTACCAGGATACAGAGAAAAGCAAAGGAGAAAGCATGAATTTCAATCGATGGCAGAGTACCTTGCAACTATAGGATCTTAGAGATTAATGGAAAATGGCAGATTGCATATATCCAGGCACAATATCAGTTGCATTCATGAAACAAATTCAAGATTTGATGAAGAAAATCAGCAGTCAATTTAATTGATTCTACTATGTTTAGGCAATCAATTAAGGAGCAGTTCTAGATTGAAGATAGAATAGTAAAATTTAAAGTGAATCTTCATTCTAGGCTTTGTTTGGTATTTTGTTCCACATTTCCCCCATTGGATTCAACTTGTCGCCCTGATCATTGTGATACACTTCACCCATAACCCATTTTTTTTGTGGTCCCACCTACCCCTTTTCATTCTCCCTCGTCATCATGGCCCATACCCATAGCCAAGACTTGGATGCTCACTTCAATACCTTGCACTCTAATTTCACAGACACCCAACAAGAAGTGTGACACCTCAGTGCCGATATTGTCCCCATCAATCAAAAAATGTGGTCCTCCATAGTTGCCTCAATCGTGGAACTCAAACAAGACCTCAAACAAGACATGACTACCCAACTTTAATCGGTCACTACGATGATATGCGTCGAGCTGCATATCCCTGCAGATCTTCCCTTATCTGACCCACCTTTTCATACCGAAGTTGAAACTGCCTCTCATTCCCATAATTTTCAGCCCCATCACTTTCAACGTGAACTACGCCTTCCGCGTGTGGATGTGAGAAAATTTGATGGCTCGGATCCCACTGGCTGGGTAACTCAAATGGAACATCATTTCTCTTTGTATGGTATGGATGAGTTGGCCAAACTCTAGTATGGTGTTCTCCATCTAGATCAAGAACGTTGGCAATGGTGGCAATGGAGAAAAAATGCTCGCCAAGGGTATGTGGCTTGGAAACACTTTGTGGCAAAGATTTATGAATGCTTTGACACTGACACCAACCATTTAGGTCGTTTGACAAAGTTAAAACAATATGGAACAGTGGAAGACTCTATAGTTTCTTTTGAGTAACTAGCTTTTCGCACAGAGGGCATGTCTGATGATTTTTTCCAAAAATGTTTCATCAGTGGCCTCAAGGATGAGATTTGTGCCCATGTCTCATGGCTTGAACTCAGATTTGGGTGGATGCTACTAAAGGAGCTAAGGAAGCACAACAAGGTGTCTCTTCTCAAAACCGAAAACCCTCCTTTATTCCTCGCACTAAAACAGTAACTCCCACTCCTCCTTCTACTCCACTAAAGATCCACAAATTGACCAGGGTTGAAATGGATGAATGCCAACTCAAAGGCCTTTGTTATAATTGTGATGACAAATGTTTTCCGAGACACAAGTGTAAGGAACAAAATCTTTTTATGGCCATCTCAAAGGATGTTTCAGAAGAGTATGTTGAGGCTCCCCTTGTGTCGGTGCCACCTGAACCCACTGACATAACCCCACCCTCAGACCCTACCGAAGTAGAACCAATCATTTCCCTAAATGCTTCCACTGGCTTCTCTGCTCCCCAAACCCTCAAGCTAATTGGTTACATCAAGCATAGGAAGGTCATCATTCTTGTTGATAGTGGAAGCACCCATAATTTTATTCATCGCCGCATTGCCCAAGAAACTAATTGTTATATCTGGGCAGTCAATAATTTTCAAATCATGATTGCCAATGGTGGGTCCATGAAATGTGGAGGGCGTTGTGAAAATGTGCATCTCCAAATTGGTGACTGCCACCTGAAATCTCATATGTTTTCTATCGACATGGGCGGTTGTGACATTGTGTTGGGTGAACAATGGCTAAGGACTTTGGGTCCCATTCTTGTGGATTTTAAGGAATTAACCATGCAATTCGACCAGGAGAGCCAACCATATAAGTTTTAAGGAATCATTGTTGGTTCCCTAGAGATCATTAGTTCCCATGGCATGGAAAAGTTGCTCAAAAAATGTCATTCTGGCATTATTTCCCAACTCCATGCCATACAAGCAACTGAGACACCCTTTGTGTCGCAGGACCTTCAATCCATCCTTTCTAAAAATCAAGTGGTTTTTTCCACTCCCCAGGGACTCCCTCTTTCCTATGGTGTTCATGATTATTCCATTCCCCTTGTCCATGGAAACCTTCCTCCCAATATCCATCCCTATCGTCAACCCTTTTCCCAAAAAAATGAAACTAAGAAAATTGTTCAAGAACTACTCAATGCAGGTGTTATCTGCCCTAGTATGAGCCCCTACTCTTCTCATGTGATCATGGTCCTTAATAAAGAAGGTTCTTGGAACATGTGTCCTGACTTCCGCACCCTCAACAAACTCACCACTAAAGACAAATTTCACATCCCTGTCATTGATGACTTCTTGGATGAATTGAGTGGTGCCCAGTTATTTACTAAACTTGATCTTTGTTCTGGCTACCACCAGATCCATATGAAAAAGGCAGACACTCCTAAGACTACATTTAGAACTCATGAGGGCCACTATGATTTTTTGGTCATGCCCTTTGTCCTGTGTAATTCTCCCTCCACTTTCTAAAGCCTCATGAATCATGTCTTTCATCCTTTTCTCCGTCATTTTGTCTTAGTTTTATTTGATGATATCCTCATCTATAGTAAAACATGGAAATCCCATCTTTCTCATGTGGATTGAGTTCTCCATCTACTCTCTTAGCACCAACTTTTCCTCAAACAATCTAAATGTGCTTTTGGCGCCTCAGAAGTCGAGTACTTGGGTCATCTTGTTGGCAAGGTCGACGTCAGGGTGGATTTTAAAAAGATTGAAGCTATGAAAGATTGGCCTCACCCAAATACTATCAAAATCTTGCGTGGATTTCTGGGTTTAATAGGTTATTATCGCAAGTTTGTTAAGAATTATGGAAAGATTGTGGCACCTCTCACTGCACTCCTTAAAAATAATTCTTTCACTTGGACTCCAGCAGTTGCTCAGGCTTTTCAAACCTTGAATATGGTCATGTGCACCACTCCAGTCCTGGCCCTTATTGATTTCACAAAGACCTTTGTCCTCAAATGTGATGCTTCTGGGAAAGGAATTGGTGTTGTCCTTATGCAAGAGGGTTGGCCTTTGGCCTTTACCAACAAACAAATGTTCGAGCGAAATTTGGGAAAATCAATCTATGAAAAGGAAATGTTGGCTATTTTGCATGTCGTGGATCTTTAGCGCCCTTATCTATTGGGGTAACGCTTCCAAATTAAGACAGATCATCAAAGCCTCAAGTATTTTCTGGAACAATTCCTTTCCTCCCCAAAGCAACACAAATGGGTGACTAAGCTCTTTGGATATTGTTGGCATTAGAAGTCACTCCTGGATTACAGCAGGAGCAGAGCCTGACACCCATCAATTTTATGTCACGATTTGTTTATAGAGGGTGATCAAGTGGAAGAAAACTCGGAACGATATCGTTCTAACTCTGAAACTAGGTTGGACATGCAGAGGTAGGTGATGTATTAATTAAACTTTAGACAGTGAGCTGTAGTAAAGGTGAATAGGAGGAAGACTTCTGTGAGGAAAAGCTAAGGGTTGTTGTAGGCATCAGGCTTCTAACAGCCTGTAGAAGAAAAACTTGAACGTAAGATCTTCTTACACCCAAATATAGGCAACACTGGAGAATATAACAGTGTCACAATAAATCCTTTATCATAACACAGTCACAGTAACTCACGCGAATCAGTCAATCATGAACTCTCACAGTATGAGATGAAATTAGATGGGATAAGAAAATTGTCTGTTATAAAACAAGAAATATCACATACAGATACATAACCAGAGAACTAGAACCTCTGTTAAAACTTTACAATAGGGAGCCTTTCTCTACCATTGATACTTTCAAAAATACAAAAACTGAGTACATATTACATATACTCAAAAAAATTCGCCCAACAGAGGCGTGCTTGGACCTCCAAGGCGTGGCGTCCCTTCAGTCAAACTCGGACGGAAATCTTTCATCAGACGTCAACTTAACTATGTATGGCTCTTGCAAGGGGGTAGATGAGCCATTAAATGCTGAGTTAGCATGTGCAGACTCCTTTGGTTAGTCGAGGACTCGACATGGCTTCTTTGAGAAAAACCAGCACACAGGACCGTCTCGGGTGGACTGCCTGTCAGATCCTCCATACCTTACAATTAATGAGTGAGGAGAGGTTTCAACCACCTCCTCCCACCTTCATTTACTTCTAGCAGGGACCAGGGTTAAGACCGAGTCGGACTGGCACCTGAAGATCGCAGCGATCCCTTCTGCAGCTAAACCTGGCTCTTTTGGCCCTTTCGCACAACTCTTTCTATTTCCCCGAGTGACCATGGGTTGTGACCCTGCGCTTATCCTCAAAGGCACTTTTGGCATTTTGACGTTCAGGGTTAGGAAGGATTTGATCCTTGCTCTTCAAAGTCGCGACGGGCGAAATGCTGACATGGCCTGATTTGGCACCACGCGTCCCTTTGGATGGACGGTTGCGATCTTTCAACGATATTGTGGTCCCGAGTCCTGAACACCTTCGACATCTCGTGTTTCGTGGATGAGAGGAGGCTTCTCCTTGTGCTTCAAAGTCACGATAGGAGAAATGTCGACATGGCCTGATTGGGCGCCACGCGTCCCTTTGGATGGACGGTTACAATCTTTCGGCGATACTGTGGGCCCAAGTCCTGAACACCTTCGGCATATCGCGTTTCGTGAATGGGAGGAGGATGCTTCTTGTGCTTCAAAGTCACGATAGGAAAAATGTCGACATGGCTTGATCGGGCGCCACGCATTCCTTTGGATGGACGGCTGCGATGATGTCGGCATTTTGGGACCGTTCTTATCATATGGTGCGCGCTAGCGCCTTTTCCCCAGGCATGTTCCTCTATAACCGGGTGCCAAGACCATGGGCCCATTTCCTGAGAACTTTTGGCGCTTCGCGTCTCGCGGATGGGAGGGAGCTGATCCTTGCTCTCCAAAGTCGCGATGGGCGAAGAGGCGATAGGGCCTAATTGCGCACCACGTGTACCCTTGGATGGACGTCTGAGATTGCTCCACGATCAATGGTTGGATTGGCTTTTAAAAACTAAAGGACATGATTATTTCACCATTTGAACAACTCTGGCCCTAGGATCGTGGGCCCAACATTAAAATCTCTTTTGCATTTCATGACTCGCGAGTTCGTGTGTTGAAGACCCTTGGCTCCTCTTTTCCAAACTCCCGATACCCGAGATGGCGATACGAGTCTGGCTCCTTTCCTTGTCAGCGCCCTCTACACGTAACCATTAGCCAAGGCTCAAGTACTAGCGCCTCTCGCAACTCGTGATCTCGTGAGTCGGAGTGTCGAAATTTGGCATTCTCCCCTTACGAAGTCCTGAGACGCAAGATGGCGATACAGGTATAGCTCTACTCCGTCGATGAATCTGTGTCGTTGAAAACAAAATGCCTGCTTGATTTTAAGCCCGAAAAGGACTTCTTCTGCGTGTTGCGCTTGCCGCTCATGACTGCGCCCTTTGAATAAAATGCCCTTGCTGGACTTTAGGCCTTCTTCTTCGCAGTTTGGGCTACGAGCTCAAAGGAGAGAAAGCAACCCACCCCTCTTAACAAGAATTAATGTTAACATTAGGCTCCATGGGGGATAGAGTCGTCCCTGTGATGCTCTAAGAACTCATTTGCAACTTCAATGCCTTGTTATTGGGCTATGGAGTCATTTACTAAGCCGAAAAATAAAAATAAACAAAGAACCAAAAGGACAATATTTACAAACAAAGGAGTCATCTAAGGCTCAAACAAAACATTTCTTCATAAAATGCCCATTTACTGGGCTGTTGAAAACCTCTTCACCCTCCAAATCTTGCAACCTGTACATGTAGTTTGAGAAAACCTCAGAGATTTTGAAGGGCCCGATCCATAGGGCGTCAAACTTGTTGTGTTTTCCCTTATCCTGTTTGGGTGCATCCCACTTAAGCACCAAATCCCCGATCTCAAACTCCTTCTTCCTGACCTTCCTGTCAATGGCCTGTTTGACCTTCTGTTGATGACTATGAGTTGCGTCCATCACCTTTTCCCTAATCTGTTATACTTCTACCATCTGATGAATCCTTCTGACCATATGATCCGTCTCTCCTTCATAATCTTGAAAGAACTTCGCTATAGGTAAGGCGAGCTGAGTGGGAAAAACCGCTTATGTTCCGTAGACCAGCTTAAAAGGCAAGGTGCCCAGGGACTTCTTCGTTGTCACTCGATCGGCCCATAGGGCGAATTTGAGCTTCGAATCCCAATCCCTCTTATTGTCTTCCAATAATCTTTTAATGAGCTTGATTAGGCTTTTATTGCAAGATTTTTCCAGTCCATTTCCTTGAGGATAATAGGGGGTGGAGTGAATTAGCGATATCTGGAAATTCTCACAGAACTTAATCAGAGGCTCAGATTTGAATGAATCAGCATTATCGGTGACAATCCTGCTAGGACAGCCAAATCTGGCTATGATATCCTCCAGGAAGCTGATAATTACTTTGTGTGATGCACTTATGGTGGGGGCAGCTTCTATCCACTTGGTGAAATAGTCTGTTGTAGTCAGGATCCATCTGTGTTGGCCACTTGAGGGAGGATGGATTTCCCCGATGAAGTCCAGCCCCCACTGTTGAAAAGGTGTTGAAGCTACTACAAGCTTCAGTGGCAGTGGTCTAAGCTGCTGCTTTCCTGAGAACTTTTGGCACTTGATGCAAGCCCTGATTTCTCTGCAGACATTAGCGAATAAAGTGGGCCAGTAATACCCAGCCTTGAGGATTTTGTGAGTTGTGGTCTTCCAGAAATGATGCCCCCCACAAAGGTCGCTATGGAAATCAAACATAACTTTCTGGGCTTCTTCTGGATTCAGGCACCTTAAAAATACCCCTAGAGGATCTTTCCAGCACAAGGTTCGGTCAATGAGGCAATATCTAACCGCCTTGATCTTTAAATCTCTCTCCTTACTCTTTACCATTCCATCAGGAGGCTTCAACTCTTGCAGGAAATACAAGATATCTCTATACCATGTGCATTCTGCTAGTGATAAGTCACCCTGAGAACCTTTGTTGGACGACTCATCTTATTGATTTTCTGAACAAGCATTGATGAAGCTAATCCCCAAGGATTTGCAATTGGATTCAGCTAGCAGCTTGGCTAAACCCTGCCCCTTTATCAACTTGGTGGGCTTAATCTCTAGATCAAACTCCATGATTTTGGCAATCCATTTACCTCTTCTCCCATCTATGTCAGGCTATATAAGGATGTCCTTCAAAGAGGCTGAAGGAACGTATGCAGTCACTTTTGAGTGCAAGACATAGACTATGAAAGCTTTGAGAGATTTCACCAAGGCATAGGCCTACTTCTCCATGATATTGTACCTGATTTCTGCATCTCTTAATGCTTTACTGAAGAAGGCAATGGGTTGCTCTCGCCCTTCCTCATTTTTCTGCAATAAGACCGATGCTACTGTATCAAAAGAAGTGAAAGAAAAAACCAGGAAGTCTTTGGAATAGTCAGGATTGATCATCACAAGTGCCTCAGTCAATGCCTTTTTATTTGGATAAAAGATTCCTTGGGTTCAGCAGTCCATTTTAATTATTTTCCTTTCCTGAGCATGGTTGTGATGTGTTTCACCATCTCAGCGAAATTTGAGATGAACCTCCTCAGAAAGTTAATCTTCCCTAAAAAGGCCTAAACTTCCTTTCTAGACCGGGGAAGTGACAGAGTCTGAATGGCCTCTACCCTGATGGGATCAATCCTCACTCCTTCTGTTGATACTATATGACCTAACAATTTCCCCTCCTTCATAGCAAACAAAGATTTCTTGGGGTTTAAGGATAGGCCAAACCTCCGACACTTCAAGAACACTTTTCTCAGGTGGCAGCAGTGCTCTTTGTCAGACCTGGAGAAGACTGTGATGTCATCCAGATAGATCACCACAAATTGATATTTTTCCCCAATGAAGGCTATATCCATGGCCCGCTGAAATGTTGCTCCTGCATTCATCAATCCAAAGGGCATTTTGGCATACATGAATGTTCCCCAAGGAGTGGTGAAGGTCATTTTTTATCTGTCTTCGGGCATGACTAATATCTGGTTATAACCAAAAAAACCATCGATCATGGATATCCTAGATGCACCAGTTACCCTCTGCAATATGTGTTCCATGTTAGGCAGGGGATAATTGTCTTTCTTTGAGCTCCTGTTCAAGTTCTGGAAATCAACATAGAGCCTAATTTCTCCACTTTTCTTTCTTACCAGGACCAAATTGGCCACCCATTCGGAATATCTCAAAGGGACAATGATTTGGGCATCTAACAACTTCTTCACTTCTTTTTCCATGACAGACGGCAACATGGGATTTATCTATCTTAGCTTCTACCTAAATGGTTTAGCTTCTTCTTTCAGTGGGATCTTGTGTTCAATGACTGATGTGTCATATGTCTTGAGGTATTCATAGGTCCATGCAAACACATCGACAAATTCTCTTAATATTTCTGTGTATTCGGCCTTCTGTTCTTGGGTCAGGCTACTTGACAACTTGACAAACTTAGGCTCTTCCTGTGTGTCAATGTTGCACTCAACTGTGTCAGCATCTTCATCTGAAACCCTACCCTTTACTGCCACATCATTCCCATCGAACAATCTTTCTAAAGGGACTAGTCCCCTCAGAATGTGATTGCTAGGCAGCTGAATAATCTGGTGATTAGCAATTGCATTTAAAAACACCTCAGGGTAATGGTCACCTTCAAGGTCAGGATCCTGATCAATGTGCAACACAGAAAATTCGTCAACAGATTGGAGAAATTTTTCGATTTCAAGATCATCATCGAATACCTTACAATGCTTGACATTGTCTGGTACAGAGGGCCTATATTTTATCTCAACATCATATTTGACCATAGATAGCAGAGGGATCTTGAACCGGCTAGATGAAACAGCTAAGAAATCGGCCATAGCATTATCCTCCCTTGGGACAAAAGAAATGTTGAAAGTTGAGAAGAAATTATCAATCAGGTCCCATACCTTGTTCATGTAACTTCTAAGCCGAGGATGCTTGGCCTGATAGACATTCCTGACTTGTTGGATTATCAATTCCGCATCTCCGAACACTGCCATCTCCCTT
The DNA here is from genome assembly GCA_009831015.1 of Picea engelmannii. Classification (NCBI taxonomy): domain Eukaryota; kingdom Viridiplantae; phylum Streptophyta; class Pinopsida; order Pinales; family Pinaceae; genus Picea; species Picea engelmannii. The sequence continues at coordinate 41,317 of ML851447.1, forward strand.
ATTCCCATTTCTTATGAAGCCCTCATACCCAGAATAATAGCTTCATATTCTGCCACATTGTTGGTGGTTTCAAATTCCATCTTGTATGACAGGGATATGGTCTCTTGAGAAGGTGACATGAAAACCACTCCAGCGCCAGCGCCTTCTCTAGAAGAAGCTCCGTCGAAAAACATTTTCCAAATGGAGGTGTTTGGAGGAGGTGTCCCATGATCAAATAAGGGTTGCTTTCTGATTTGGAAAGGGGCTTCAGGAGCATCGGTGATCTGTAATAAACTAGACCCCAAATCAGTGTCCAGTGCAAATATGGGATGATTGGTGGGGTTTGCTTCATCGCTGACAATATAGGCTAGTTGGGCTTCTCTGTACAACCTCCTGCGTTCCCCTCCAAAGACTGGAATAGTATCATATGTGAGATCCATCTGCAATGTTCCTCCACGCTTTTTAATCCAATATCTTGACAGCAGCATGCCAAACTTGGGAGGAACGTCAGCCACTACAATGTCCATGACCACACTCTTCATTGGCAGCCGAAATAGAGAGACCGCCAAGTCTTTGATGACTCCAAGACATTGCACCCTCCTTGAATAAAAAGAGTACAAATCATGATAAGTCTTTGTCACCTCCAGTCCCAATTCTTCCATTACTATTTTGGACATAAGGTTATGGGAAGCCCCTGAATCCATGAGGGAGTTATGCAGCACTTTATCATGTATGTTCAGGGATGTGTAGAAAGGAGGGGATGAATCATCTCTATATTCTACCATGGGACCTAGGACGACTGCTGGCTTTTCATCTTGGAGATTTATTGAGTCCGTGGAAGGCTAGGGGGGCTCGGATTGTAGCAACTTGGAGAGGGACCTTTTGAAATATTCATTTTTAAATAGTTCGGATAGGGGTACAGGAATTCTAATCTTCTAAATCTCATGCTCAAAACTAAAGGAGGAGAGAGACTTAGGAGATTCCCTTACCTCGGAGACAGGTTCCTTGGTTTTTGGTGAAGCATTCTGAGTTTTCTTTTCTTTAGTAGTGGTTGATGCAGCTTTAGTAGGCCTTTCCGCTATGAGGGGTTGATCCTAGCTATCAAAATTCCCTTCTTTCTTTTTTGACCTGAGATTGTATCTGTTAGGAGTGTTGCTGGACTCTTCCCCTTTACTCAACTCGTTGATTTGAGTGTTGATAAGGGATTCTTCATATGCAGATTGAGTCAAATGAGGAAATGGGGAAGTTTCCTCGATGCAATGGATCTCAAGGTCGAGTTCATCCACCTCCTCCCCTTCCTCATGAGCAACTAGGCTATTCTGGAGAGGGGTCTGAATCCTCTGATCATCCCTATCTCTGCTTCTTTGTTCCTTAGGAAAAGTCTGTGGCATATTGTTACCAGGCCTCCTAAAACCTCTGTTATCAGTATTCTGGGGGTTTCTATACGTGGGCTTCCCCTCTAACTCCCACTTCTCCATCCTAGCCGAAAGGGATTTTAGTACTTTATCTACCTCATCCGTCTGAAGGGGAAGGGGAGAGGAATGGGATGGGGAGGCCTCTGTTCTTCTCCTGGATACGTCTCTGTCAGCCTTATTCCTGAGTCGGTCAATAGCCAATATGTTAGACTCTACTTCCACGGTTGTGTCTTGCATGTGAGCTATAGTGGTGGCTCTCCTTTCCCTCAGCAAGAGGCAGAAGTCAGGATCAAAAGCGCTGGCATAAGTGATCTTTGTAGAGGCTTCGAAGGGCTTTATCTCGATGGGGATCTTATTGTACATTTTATTAAATCTTTTGGAGAAGTCAGAGACAGACTCTCCTTCCTTTCTCTTCAAAGACCCAAACTCAGTCATGTAATACATGAAATCCTTTTTGTCTCCCCATTGTCTCAAAAAGTCACTATCCAAAGCCTCAATCCCATCAATAGATCCAGGAGGCAGAGCCCTAAACCATTTTCTAGCCTTGCCTTCAAGACTATGGACGAAAATCCTCATCCATACATCTGCATGCAAGATAACATGATCCTCTATAAAACTGTAGAAGGATTCTAGGTGTTCTTTTGCAGTTATGTCCCCCTCGCCTGTAAACTTGGGCAGCTGCTTGAGGTAACCATTTGCTGGGAGGGCATTGAGAGGTTGAGGTAACACAAGGGGAGCATACCTAGCGGCTATAATAGCCTCCATTCTGTTCATAGGGAGATTTTCTCCTGCCATAGGGATATTAGGTAGAGGAGAACTAGGAGGGGAAGAGGCTCGAAAAGTGGATATTGGGAATGAGCTTCCAGGAAACAATGGGGGATTTAGGGAGAAGGCTAACAGGCTTGAGTCAATGGATACTTCTCTCTATGCAGAAGTGGAAAAAGTAACAAGAGGAGGAGTAGAAAAGCTAGGAGTGGGGAAGTCTATTGTGGTCCTGGGTCCACGCCAAGGTACAACTTCAGGGGAAAGGGGAGTGATAAGGATTTCTCCCTCCAATCCCAGACCGGGAGGGGAAAACTTAGAAGGAACACTCCCGAAATTCAGGAAATGGGAAACTTCATAAAAAGGTCTGCTAGGAAGCTGAGGAGAAGAAAATGGAGTTTCTACAGAAGGAGATGGCAGATTACCTGGTTCGGTGGTGGAAGTTTCTCCTTCAGAGGCCTTTCATTTTCTGAAAATCACCTCTAGATCAGCTACAGGTGTAGCTAGAGGCAGTTGTGGATGGGACCGCGTATGTCTGCCTCTAGAAGCCACAACTAAAACAACAGGTTCACTCTAGTGGAGTCGTCACAATGGAGTCATTAGGTGCACAGTAGCAATCGTCAAGGGCTCTGATGCCTGATGCACCTTCAGGATCAGAGGCTCAATGTTGTTCAATCTCGGGGAAAATTTTCAACTTCATCCCCGGCAACGGCGCCAGAAATGTTGGCGTTGGAAGTCACTCCTGAATTGCAGCAGGAGTAGAGCCCAACGCCCATCTGTTTTATGTCACGATTTGTTTATAGAGGGTGATCAAGTGGAAGAAAAATCGAAACGATATCGTTCTAACTCTGAAACCAGGATGGACATGCAGAGGTAGGTGAGGTCTTAATTAAACTTCAGACAGTGAGTTGTAGTAAAGGTGAATAGGAGGAAGACTTTTGTGAGGAAAAGCTAAGGGTTGTTGTAGGCATCGGGCTTCTAACAGCCTGTAGAAGAAAAACTTGAACGTAAGATCTTCTTACACTCAAATATAGGCAACACTGGAGAACATAACAGTGTCACAATAAATCCTTTATTGTAACACAGTCACAGTAACTCACACGAATCAGTCGATCATGAACTCTCACAATATGAGATGAAATTAGATGGGAAAGAAAACTGTCTGTTATAAAACAAGAAATATCACATATAGATACATAACTAGAGAACTAGAGCCTCTGTTAAAACTTTACAATCGTGAGCCTTGCTCTACCATCAATACTTTCAAAAATACAAAAACTGAGTACATATACTCAGAAAAATTTTCCCAACAGAGGCATGCTCGGACCTCCAAGGCATGGTGTCCCTTCAGTCAAACTCAGACAAAAATATTTTTTCAAATGCCACCTTAACTGTGCATGGCTCTTGCAAGGGGGTAGCTGAGCCATTAAATGTTGAGTTAGCGTGTCCAGACTCCTCTAGTTAGTCAAGGAATCGACATGGCTTCTTTGAGAAAAACCAGCACACAGGACCGTCTCGGGCAGACTGCCTGCCAAATCCTCCATACCTTACAATTAATGAGTGAGGAGAGGTTTCAAACACCTCCTCCCACCTTCATTTACTTCCAGCAGGGACCAGGGTTGAGACCGAGTCGGACTGGCACTTGGAGATCGTGGTGATCCCTTCTACAACTAAACCTGGCTCTTTTGGCGCTTTCGCACAACTCTTTCTATTTCCCTGAGTGACCATGGGTTGTGACCCTGCACTTATCATCAAAGGCGCTTTCGGCGTTTTGGGTTTCGGGGTTAGGAAAGAGCTGATCCTTGCTCTTCAAAGTCGCGATGGGCGAAATGCTGACATGGCCTGATTGTGCGCCACGCGTCCCTTTGGATGGACAGCTGAGATTGCTCCGCGATCAATGGTTGGATTGGCTTTTAAAAACTAACGGCCATGATTATTTCGCGATTTGAACAACTCTGGCCCTAGGATCGTAGACCCAACATTAAAATCTCTTTTGCATTTCGTGACTCGCGAGTTCGTGGGTCAAAGACCCCTGGCTCCTCTTTTCCAAACTCTTGATACCCGAGATGGCGATACGGGTCTGGCTCCTTTCCTTGTCAGCGCCCTCTACAAGTAATCGTCGGCCAAGGCTCAAGTACTAGCGCCTATCGAAACTCGTGATCTCGTGAGTCAGAGTGTCGAACTTTGGCACTCTCCCCTTACAAAGTCCCGAGACGCGAGATGGCGATACGGGTATAGCTCTGCTCCGTCGATGAATCCTTGTCGTTGAAAACAAAATGCTCGCTTGATTTTAAGCCTGAAAAGGACTTCTTCTACGTGATGTACTTGGCGCTCATGATTGTGCCCTTTGAATAAAATTCCCTTGTTGGACTTTAGGCCTTCTTCTTCGCAGCTCAGGCTACGGGCTCAAAGGAGAGAAAGCAACCCACCCCTCTTAACAAGAATTAATGTCAACAGATATGATTATGAGATCATTTACAAAAAAGTCAAAGACAATGTGGTTGTTGATGCACTTTCCAGAAAATATGAAGATGAAGGTGTTATCTCCTCAAATAAATCAATTGAAATTTTTCATTTTAGGTGATAGGATGTCTTTTATTTTAAAAGCTCATTTCTCAAAGATTTATGCATGTAATAAAGTTTAAATAAACGTTTGTTTAGTTTTTATTTGATCTAATTCAAATCTCAGGTTTCGGTGGCTTAGGCGAACATTTCGATTGTTCATTAGCCACTGAAAGCCTTAGTTTTCGGTAGCTTAAACAAAGAAATCCAGGGCTATTTTAGCCACCGAAATCGCAGAAGCAGGGAAAGAGTTAGCACGTCCTTTCACACGTTCCAATCGTCGGGTCCGACGTTTTATGATTGCAATAAGCTGTCGAAAAGACATGAGAACGAACCGTTCACGATTGCAAGCTGATCTCTATATGATATAAGAGAATATTTTCATAATGTTATATCATCAAGCCATATGCTTACGTACCCTCCATCGTTACAGCTATCAACCATGACTGTTGCAAATCACCAACCGTTCCGCCGCATCCCTTGTAATCAGTGTCACGTCCTAAAGCTCGCCCCAGTTTTCTCATTTCTATCACAATCGAGCCGACTCTCGCTAACTCTACATTGTGTAACTCTCCCCCAAAATATGCTACTTCGATCACAGGTGTGCAGAAACATTGTGGCAAATGAAGAAAAGAGTGTCAACCCTGAGGAAAGAGATCAACGACATCAGTTACTTGGAATCACTCACGGAGGTATGTCAAATGTTCAGGGATGCAGGGTGTTATAATTTTTGCAAAAGATTACAGAGTTCTCATCAACAGGTGGCAGAGGCCTTTGCGCTCAATTTCGAGGGAAAGAAACCAATCATAGGCCGGGATGAATTCGAGATAGATGAAACCCTCATAGCTAAAGTGACGGAGCTTCCCATGACTGGAGAAAAATGGTTTAAAACTACTATCACTAAGAATGTTGAATTCAGGTCTTATTTGAAACCAGAACACAGGGGTTTGATATGGAAAAAAGGCATTCCTATGTCTTTCCTTGAAGAGAAATGGCAACAGGTATTAAAAGCCATAATGGGTTATGTAACTTGTGAAGGGTGATAAAACAGAGTGATGATTTACCATTTTAAACTTATAAATCATTTGACTAGTAGAAACCCACTCAATCTGCCCTATTTTCTCCACAGAAGTTTATCCAAAATGGCTCATCAAGTCAATGCCAAGCCTAATCAAGTTGCAGGTAGATTATCCCACCATAGTCTGATCAAACTTTTGGTTTGTGAGCTGTTGCAAAGAAGAGGCAAAGAGTGGAATTACTTCTTGTTCTGGAATGATTTCCAGACTGAGGTTCAGCCAGAGGGTAAAAAGAGTCCTCATTCCAAGAAGTCTTCCACTCCCAGAAGTGGAAAGAGGAGGAGGAGAGCTATCTCTCCAGCTCCAGTTAATCAACCCTCTCCTTCCTCTAAGCTGGAGAAAACTAAGAATAAATTAAATTTCAACAGTGAAAAAGAAAAGGCCAAAGAATCCCCAATGAATAAAAACATTCTTAATCTTCCTTACACTGACTCGGAGGATGAAGAGCACCAGATTGAAACAGGGCACGAGGATTCAGTTACCACAGGGTGTGAAAATTCTATTTTTGTGGATATATACATAGCAAGTTATGAGGACCTTCCATTGCCTACACCTCAAGAAGAACAAGAACCACAAATTGAAGATGCTTCATCTAGCAAACGAGTGAAACAGAGTAAATCAAAGGAAATCAAGAAGCTTAAGAGGAAGTTAGCCGAGCAAGAAGTGCTAGATAGGGTAATAAAAACTAGGTATGAAACCTTGTCAAAGAACTTTGCAAAAAGAAACTCATCCTTGGAAATATTAGGCCATGAAAGCATAAAGGAGAAGAAAAAGAAGGACAAGATTGTAAAAGACTACAACAGCTTATGGAGAGTAGCTCAGGGTTTTGAGGAAACAAGCTATGTCTTCAAAACACCAGGCTCAGACACATGCTTCTCTTGAGACCCTAGCAGAGGTGGAAATTCAGTGCAATGAACCAGAGGCAACCAGTAACCCTACAATCTTTGAGAAAAATGCAGAAGCCTAAAAAGATCTGTCCTAAGGCGTTTTTTGAGCTAAGACAAGGGTATTTTTGAAATTTTGATAATCTCAGGTTTCAGTGGCTTAGGCGAACATATCGATTGTTCATTAGCCACCAAAGCAGAGCTTTCGGTAGCTAATTGGCCCGAATTCTATCTACTCTAGCTACCGAAAGCACCGATAAGGCAGAAAGTTAATGTTTTTGCACAGGTCCAAGTTTTCCTTTTCCAAAAGCCTCAGAAATGGTTCCAATCGATGGAAGATAATTAATGACATCCTTATCAAGAGTTTGTTTTGGTTTGGAGGTGCTCTACAAGATAGAAAGGTAAAAAACGGTTAGCTATTTTCAAGGATATAAGGCTTTTGACTGTCAACAGGTGTCATGTTGGACTCCTCCCATATCACATGAGATCCAGCAGCCTCGAAAGGCTCACTACACCTGCCAAAGAATCTGAAGAACATAAAGATCATTTGATAATTTAAATTGACCTAGTTTATAGGATCGTTACCTACTTTCTTGGGCCAATTATTGATTTTCTATTTTTGGAAAAATTTGATCCAGTGATCTAGGATCTTGAAATTGTTTGTAAAGGGCTATGAAGCCCAAAACATTTGATGAACAAAAGGTTCGATTTTGAGTTCTATAATCCACTATTACTGTGATAAAGACACTTTCTTTAATATATTAAGCCCGCAAGATTCTTCCATTGTTATTGTCAAATTATCTTTTCATTCCTTTTCTATGCCTATGAGTTGAAATCATTTCTTTGTCTATGTTTAAAGGTCCTATGGTAACTGTCATCTTACCTTTGATTATTAAACAAGAATCATAAGCATCCTTTGCTAGTTTGTTGACCCATTATATATATTGTTTATGTATGTTATGGTTAATTGATTGGTTTCTTATCCATTTTATCTACAAACCTATCTGATAATAGCTCTTGAAGGCCTTGTACTACATGAATATAGCTAGACTGTCTTGAAGATACAATCAAGTGATTTAGATATTCATCTTGATCCAAACCCACACCCATTATTGAGAAAATAATTACAAAAAAGGTTAAGTTACCAGGCATCTCTGAGATACAGCCTAGGAGAGTTTCTTGGAGTGATAACAGAAGGGTCCCTTTTTTCTCTCTCCTTCATTGTACCAGATTGGATCCAAGTTGTTCGCCAAGAATGGCTACATGATCCCAAAAGTTTGCATCTAATACAACAATTGTAGTCCAAATCTCCACTTTCCTCGGGGTACTCTTGGCTCAATGATGAGCTTCGATACAAAGGTCGTTTGTATTTAAGTAAACAATAAAAACTTAAATCCATGATACTTTATGAGCTTCATGCTACACACACAGCGGGGCACTCCAGGTTTACCAAAACCTATGACCGAGTCGATGTTCTTTTTTATGGGATGGTATGAAACAAGACATACATAATTTTGTGGCTGAATGTGATGTTTGTCAACGCAACAAGGGAGAAACAGTCAAATCTCCTGGAACACTACAACCGCTTCCAATTCCACCTGCTATTTGGCGAGATATCTGTATGGATTTGATTGTAGGCTTACCTAAATCGGGAAATAATTAAGTCATCATGGTGGTAGTTGATCATATTTCCAAGTATGCTCATTTATGTGCTCTTTAGCACCCTTTTACAGCATCCACTGTGGCTCAAATTTTCATGGATCAGGTCTTCAAGCTTCATGGCATGCCACATTCTACTGTTTATGATCGTGACCTAACTTTCACCAGCAATTTTTGGCAAGAACTGTTCAAGCTACAAGTCACCCAATTGCATCTCAGCACAACTTATCATCCCTAGACTGATGTTCAAAGTGAAATTGTCAACAAGTGTTTGGAAACATATTTGAGGTGTTTTGCATCGAAAAGGAAAAATCAATGGGCTCAATGGTTACCACTAGTTGAATGGTGGTACAACACTTCATACCATACAGTTACCCGCATAACTCCTTTTGAAGAAGTATATGGACAAAATCCACCTTCATTTCTCTCATATTTTCTAGGTGTCTCGAAGGTCCAGGTGGTTGACCAAATGCTTATAGTTCGAGAGGCTATTCTTTGTACCCTCAAAGAGAATTTGGTCATGGCTTAGAATCGCATGAAGCAACAAGAAGATCAAGGCCACTCTGAACATCAATTTGCAGAAGGGGATCAGGTGTTTCTTCGACTGCAACCTTACAAGAAAAATTCCCTCAAGGTTGACCATTGTCAGAAACTAGCACCCAAATTTTATGGTCCTTATATTTTTCTCAAGCGTGTGGGATAGGTGGCCTATCAGTTAGCTTTGCCCAGTCATTCTAAGCTCCATCCTCTTTTTCATGTTTCCTGCTTAAAGAAGGTGATTGGAACTAAGTTCCAAACTCAAACCAACCTTCCTGAGTTGGACGAAGAAGGCTCCATTTGGCTACAACCACAAGCATTTTTGGACCAGCATGAACGTCATCTGAGTCAACAAACCATCAAGTAAGTGTTAGTCTAGCGGAAAGATACAACTCCATCAGATGCCACTTGAGAACCAGCTACCATTCTGCAACAATTTCCTCATCTCAAGCCTTGAGGACAAGGTTGTTTTTAAGGGTGAGGACATGTTAGGGACCTAACCCCCCACGTAGGTAGTATAATATATTTCCATGTAATAAAGGTCAATATTAATAAGGCCTAGCAATAAGGAATAATAAGTCCAATGTAAGAAGACCTAATAGAAGCTTCCACTTCTAGAAGGGTCTTCCTCTAGATGGTTCTTTTGATAGACATATTTAGTATAAATAGGAGTCGAGGGTATGAGAATTTTTGTCTTGGATATTAGTTTTATAGAGTTCTGCTCTGCTGGAGGTTTCCCGCTCGAAGAGGCAAGTGAACATTTCTCTCAGTAATTAAAGTGTTCTTTCTGGTGTTATTCTGGTATCATTTTGGTATTATTGTGGTGTTATTCTGGTTATATTCTTGTTCATCTGCCATTTCTAGTTTTTTATTTTTGTTCTGCATACTTTTTAATATCTGGAATATTACAAGTGGTATCAGAGAACCTTTTTATATCTGGAATATCTATAATATTACAAGTGATATCATGATCTCTCCTGCTAAGTGCGTCAGGCACTTAATTTTCTTAATCTTTTATATGTGTTATCGCACAATCTATACAATCTATACTTCATGTTTATTTATACAAAATTTTGACCTTTAACTAATTTTTAGGTCAAAAACAAGGTCGACCTAGCCAATTTACATCAAAATTCAATTTTGACATAAATAAAATTAATTTGTATGTAGAAACACCTCCAAGGGTGATGTCATGCCCCTCTAGGGTGACGTTGAGCCCCATAAGTGAAATGTTGGGCTGGAAAAGTGGGGCGCTTAGCCTCTAGAAGCCCAAAATGATGCCCAAACGTGCCACCAGGCTCACAAATGCCTCCAAAAATGAAACCCTAGCTCTGGATGACGTTTATGGCTATGATGGTGATGTCCAAGGCCCTCAAGGGCTAATGTCCATGCAGGAAGGGAAAGCTCCCTTGGGTCTAGGTCTTCCAAGGTGCCTCCAAAGGAAACGTCCTTATTTTTCCCGGTGCAAGTCTTCAATTTCTTCTTACCCCTGGCTGGGGTTGCAACGTCCATCTATGGGCTTTAAGCCCCCATGAAGGTCCGAGCTAATCATTCTCTGATGTGTACCTGTCTACCGGGCAAGGTCCTGTAGCAACAACAAGTACACCCTTTAGGGGTTCATAATTCACAGGGATCATAGCATGTAAATCACGTCCAATAATTAAATTACCCAAACATGTGCATCAAATCCCCCTTAACACAAACAAATTCTTAAAGATGTTATGTAATTTGACAAGTTAGGTTTGGAGAAGGTCTCATGGTGTCCTATTGGGTTAACCTTTCTTAAGTTTGGGATGTTTCCCAGGTGGGCTCTAATCCAAGTCATGTAAGTGTATGACGTGGCATGGGGTAGATGTTTGGTCATAGGGTGCATGTAATAATAGGGAAATGTAAAGTCGTACATGTGGGTTCCTTTGTAGAAGGCGATCTGCGCCTTGTCATAAATGCATTGTTTCCTAGCCCATTCATTGCCTTTTACTCTTAGCTTTATTTCTTTTGATATTTTTCTCTTGTGCTTCAAGGGAATAGTTGAGGGCCACTGTCCTGGCTTGATGACTAGAGGTGACAATGTTATCCACAAACATTTCACGGAAATGAGAAGTTTGCCTCGTGATGAGACCCCCTTTCTCTTGGCTACACCACCAAGAGCCACTACATTAGTTTGGTGACCAGATAGGTGGTAGTTTCATACCGCTACATGCCCATGGTCATAATATGTCGGCTCGTGATGAGACCTCCTATCCATCAGCTAGTACCTTGAGTGTTTATGTTATCTTATGGATATGTTGATGGGTCCTAAATCCCTTTAACTCAACAGCATGAACCAAACCCGCCATTGAGGCCCAATTAGACTTTGCAGTGTTTAATGGTGGAATGGTTCTCCAGATCTTGTGATCCGGCCGAAATAATCGATGGGCTTTACGTTTTCTTGTGAAGGTTCTCTCCTTCAGTTCAGATGTTCTCTTTTTTGTGTTTTTCTCTTAAGCAAGACTGATATAAGATAAAGCTGGTATAAACCAACTAGGTAACAAAATGGAAACAAACTAAACTACTGGAGAAGAGTCTGAGCTAGGGATAACCCTTTACTCGAGCGTGCAGGCAATGATCGTCTACCACAGGCCTAGTACTAATACGTTAACCATGTGAATATTCCAATTACTGACTAAAATACAATTTATCAAAAGAAAACATGCATGTGATAAATGATGGTAAACAAAATAATTCACTCAAATCTAATCATCAATCACATAGTAACACAAAGATTCATTTTCATCATTAAACAAAGCATTGTAAAATATTGCATCATATAACTTATCAATAGATTTAATATCTCTTACTCGTTACAACATCCATTCATGAGACGAGATAGGAAATAGTTCTTCTCCACATCCAATCATACACACATTTGATGAAAACATAAAATTGTCTCTGGTCCAGAAGGACTTCTCAATTAAAGGTACCTCCAAAATAATTCTTAACAAAACCAAAAAATGAGAGTTTCTTGCAACAACCATCAACCCTTAACTAATCGGTCGATGCTCCTATTTATAACATAAAATTAATTAAAAATAATGGTTAAAGTGCAGATAAGTAAAACAAAATTCACCACGTGGTGTTCTCTCCTATCAATTTGTCTAAGAGTCATCTCAAGATATCACTTTAAAAGGGTGACTCTTCTCGTACTCTGACCACAGAATGAATAGCTCCTCGCAGGTGTTGGCATATGGGAATCTATGTTGTTCCATCAGGGCCGCGTAAATCTCTCTTATTTCTACCGCATGTGTCTGATACTTGACCAGACTGGCACTTAACTATTGCAGTATATCCTGAGCTTTGATTGGGTGTTCCATAAACTATTGCACCTAACCTGGCGTTGTGTCTGTCACCTTTACTAGTTCTTTGGCTCATGATGAATCTTGCTCGGTGTGTGATTTGACTATGTCGCGTGAGTCACCGAAGTCATCGAGCATGCCAAACTCGGGGAGTCTGATATCCTTCATTGCCTTGTTGATTTTGATCTAGCTCTTCTCTCACTTGGCCCATTTTTCTTGAATCTCCCGATGAGGCTCCCGATCCATTCTTGCCCAATACTCGGAGGCATCTTTCTTGCAATCAAAATGAAATCCTTTAGAGGCCGCGTACAGAGCAACACTGGGTAAAATAAATGTATGAAGTGCAAGCATGAAAAAGAAATAGACTGGTACATACCTGTAAAGCTTGCCAAACCTGGTTATTTGATACTCACGGGATCTCTCCAGCTTTCTAATTGCTTACTTTGCTTCTGTTAGTGCCGTCATTTTTCTCTAGTTAGAGTGGGTCTTAGTCGTGTTACATCTGTGTGTCACAGAATGAAAGATCGGGTACGTAAAAACCTGAGGGTCGAAGTCACGCTAGTGATTTATTGGCCCTTGGAGTCGAGAAAGGATGTCAGAGACAAACATGTGTTAAGAGTATGAATATGTTCCAAAAGAGTCGGGTCCTGTCATAAGGGAAGTCGTTAGGTGCCTCAGGTCGAGGCAAGTTGTTTAAACGGAAGTCACATCGACAAGTGAAGCAACCATCATCAGCTCATCATGAAGGTTGGAAGAATGAAAAATCACGGCGCTCGTGTTACACACGCCCTGCAACTCCTATCAGTTGTACCTCACATGCCCCGAAACGTCTTCGTCACTCGGATGTGCCACAGAAAATCTTCAGTTTGCTTCAAAACATCCAGTCTCCATGAATCCAGTGTTCTCTGGCACGTTTCCACCCACAGCCCACTCTGTTATAAATTATGGATGTTATGCATGCATTCTACTCACCAGTCAAGCTTATGCAATATTGTTAGTTCATCTCGCGAGCCCAGATTGATCAAGTTTTCCGCCTCGGGCCCTCGCCAAGTCCCCCGTGCATAAGATAAATACATGTTGCACCATGGGAACCCCTCAAAACATAAGAAGGGGCACGTGAAGCAACAAAAGCGCCAGGCCTGAGCCTCAAAATGATTGGGATTTGTTCTTACTCGCAGCGGGCATCCCCGAGGTTTCAAAGGGGAATTCCCCTATGCGTGCGGAAATGATGATATCGCACCTCACGAAGGCTAAAGTGTAAGAAGTTGAGCCAGAAGGAAAGACATTGGAAGACATGCCTCCCCAAAAATAGATACCCCAGAGAAGGGGCAAGCCAAGGAAGAACAAGGAAGTTGGGGAAACCCAAGTCCCAAGCAAGCCGCGCGTAAGAACGGTTGCCGAGGAATCACTTATGTGCGTTATTCGGCTAGAGCCTGTCGAAGGTACAAGTCAGGAAACCGGGAGTAGAACGAGGAGGACAGATGCCATGGGAAACAACATTCGAGAGCCGACTCAGCAGCTGAAACAGGCACATCTCGCCATTGCGAAACTCTACCAGGAAAACAAAGAAATAAGACGATAGTTGGAGGCAAAGACCCTTGAGGTGTCAACATCACAAGGCCGCGAAGGGAACGTGACATGGCTCAAGAGACAACTCCAGGAAGCGCAAGATACAATCGTGTAGTTGCGCGAAGCACAAAGGACGTCAAAAGAACAGAAGGCGCGTTTCCTAGATTCTAGGGATAGTAGCTAGAGAGCGCGGTAGCCCAAGCGAGGCCTTTGCCTATATATTTCATGTTTTCAATGTAAACCAGGTTGGTTGGCCAAATAGTGTAAAGAGTGTCTATTGTATGTAATTTGAACTCGATCGAAATCTAATGTAAAAGTTATGAAACATTGATGAAAGGATTCTAGTTGTAGCAGTTGGATGTATTGTTTCCTTTCTTTGTGTATGTATTTCTTGTCTGATTCAGAGCGTATTTTAGAACCTGGGATTCACTGCGTAGTGCCCCTTGTTTTCGTCATTCATACAAACCGTATTTCCTCCAAGTTAGCCCCAAATTCATACTCAATGATGCTCTGAGTCACTTTGTGTGTTTTTCGTTGATATCCTTCTGCGAAAAACCTCTGACACCGATAGATTTCATCGTACGGTCCTGACGCAACAAAACAGGCTCGAGACACGGGGCATTGAAGACCGGTGACTTAGCTCGCGGGTATTGGTTGGACTCAGGACTTTAGTCGTGTTGTGCGTTCTAAGCTAAGTCTGCGATTGCCAATGCTGAAAAGCTATCGGTGTTCGAGGATAAGACTATCGCGTAGTTTCTTTTGGGTTAGCGTCCTCAAAACTCCTGATGCTGAAATGTTTTGGAAGTCGACGATCGGAGAAAAACTTTAGTGTGGTCCCAATGTTCGTTGCGATTTGGTCTTCTCCAATTTTTCTAAGTGTGTCATGTATCGGCTATCAGAGATATCATTTCTTTCTGCGTTAACGTTTACTCTCTTTGCCTTTTACCGATGCTGAAGGGTATCGGTTATCAACGATATCCTTGTGTGATGATTTTTATGAAAGAAAACTTTATTTTTCCGATGCCGGTGAAGATCGGCGTTCGGCGACTGCAGTTCTTTTTTTTTGTTGAATGATTTTCTTTCATCTTTTAATTCCTGCTGATGTCGAACTTGGGCGCATCGGGTGAAATGTTTTGGCTATTGATTCTTTATTTAAAAGTTAATCCTTTTAAGTCATGAGTTTTCATAGATTCAAGCAAACTTTGAAATACTTAATGAGAGTCAAGATGATAATCAAAGACAACATTTTTCACAATGAAGTCGAATTATACAGTGCAAAAGATCAAGTGGTACCTGTTAGTACTCAAATTCACAGTATTAAAATTTGGACTTTTTGTCATGACAGACACGCTACTAGAAAAGTGATATTCCTACAGCGCCATTATAAAACATTATATCACTTCCCAAAAAATATTTGAATTCTTCGCCATGTTTTGTTTTCGCGCCATATCTAGATTGCTTATGTTTTTGGGCAATGTTCGTGTTGGCACCTAACAAATCAGTG
The DNA here is from genome assembly GCA_009831015.1 of Picea engelmannii. Classification (NCBI taxonomy): domain Eukaryota; kingdom Viridiplantae; phylum Streptophyta; class Pinopsida; order Pinales; family Pinaceae; genus Picea; species Picea engelmannii. The sequence continues at coordinate 56,596 of ML851447.1, forward strand.
ACAATGGATTATTGGTTGAAATGCGGTTGGTTTTATTAAGCCAATTTAGGCTTATGAATTCTTTTATTAACCAACTTTTGATCTTTTTAGTTCCCTCTCGGCCTTATGCAAGGTTGTTGTATTTTATCAAAATTTGGGCCCGAAGGAAAAACTCCAACTCCAATGCCCCAAGCTCCAGCTACATGCAACCTGCCACACAACACACAAGTCAAAGTAACAACATACGGGCCCAACGCACAAATTCCAAGCACCGAGTTACAAGGGGTTTGCGATTAAGCGAAGAAAGGATACTGCTTTATGGTTCTCCCCAAGAACCATTAGAATCAATCCAGGTACAAATTGCGGATGTCGAATCCAAGTTTGCTAGTATATTTAAAAAAATGGAGATATTAAGGTTGAAGGGAAGGTTAAGGATTGTCAATGGCGATGGAAATGGGAAGCCTGGGGACTCTCTATTCCATTAATACCCACAGAATTCAATAGCTTTCCCCATTCAAATCTATCTCGTATTCTCCCAAATCATCTCTTCTGCAATTGCCCCCTTGCATTTTCTTTGCATTCCTAGGTCAAACCCTCCAAAACACATCGTTATTACCTTGCAAAAGTGTTTCCCGTTTCAAAAGTCTGTCCCCGCGGGCAGTGTCTTCCGATGTGCAAGTGAAGCCGACAATTTTGGTGGCCGAGAAGTTGGGGGAAGGCGGTCTGGAGCTGCTTCGAAGCAAGGCCATGTCGACTGCTCCTACAATTTATCGCAGGAGGAGCTCTGCACAAAGATCTCGCTCTGCGATGCTCTCATCGTGATTAGCGGCACCAAAGTGACTCGTGAAGTATTTGAATCCTCGCGCAGGATGCTCAAGGTGTTCGGAAGAACGGGTGTGGGAATAGACAATTTGGACCTGTAGATAACCACTGAGTTCGGGTGCCTGGTGGTCAATGCTCCCACTGCCAATACATAAGTCACCAGGAGGAGAGCCCCCTTGAGATACTGAGGAAAGTTGTTGGAAATGATATATGTGCAGACTACCGTATGGAGAACCCAGCAGGTGTGCGCTAATCCAAGAGTATTGAAGTAATGCAAACATCCAGCAGGTGTGCGCTAATCCAAGAGTATTGAAGTGATGCAAACATATATGCCAAATGGAGTGCCACGGTGCCAAGGTGATCCCATAGGTGTAAATGAAGTGATATGGAAATGTTAATAAAGGTATCAACTCAAACGCTAAGGAGGAAACTAGGAGTGAAGAAGAAAAGTTGGAGGCAACATCATTAGATCT
>ML851448.1:10500-24564 GCA_009831015.1 Picea engelmannii
GCTTCTTCTGTAAGGTGCAGAGCACATGAAATTTAGTTAAGACTGCATGCAATATGGCCATGTTTTTGTTGTTAGGCATTGTCCACATGAAATTTGAGACTACCCACATGCTAAATTGGCCTTGAAATGGGTAGTTTGGTGGGGCGCGGGGATGTAATAATACACATACATCTGTCATTGATTCTCTCTCTCTCTCTCTATATATATATATATATATAATTTAAATTATTTATATTTATGTATATGGGGTTTGACTAATGCAAGTCCTGGTGAGATAGGTTGGTCGGTTTGAGTCGTTCCTAATCAGGTATATGGTGTGATTGAAGGAAGAATCACCCATTCCATTCATCCATTGCTATTGTTATTGTTGTACATACATACAGAGTTCAGAACTATTTATATAGTAGGAGACCTGGTCTTTATATTTTTTTCTCTACATCTCATCTGTATAAATAAAGTGAAACCCATTCCTTTCTTACTTCCTTCCTTGTGGAATCAAATACAATGAAATGAAGTTTGGAAAATGAGGAGGAGGAGGTGAGGTGAAGTAGGGAGGGGAGGGGAATTTCAATGGCAGCATTGTCGAGACTTAATAATGAAGAGGACTTATCATCGACAAAGGCTATGTAGAAGAGATATGAAGGACTGGTGATAGTTTGTAGTAAGGAAATCAAAGGAAAGGGGGCTTGGTATTGGGTACACCTAGAACCCATCCTAGTGAAAAACTAGGACATTGTTGTTGCCAAGGAAGTGAAGTTAAGATGTGGACTCTGTAGCACATTGTTCTCTGCATCCAATCCATCAAGAACAACATCTAAGCATCTCAAACGAGGGACCTGCCCCAATTTTAACGGAGCAATACCCATGCCCATATCGTCGATTCCCTCATCGAAACCCATCAGCACCAGTTCTTCATCCCAACAACACCAGCACCAGCAGCAGAGGAAGAGAAGCCTTGCACGGGCAGCATTGACTCCTCCCCCTCCCCTACCCTTAACGATGGCGGACTCCTCCGCCCTCAGTGGCACTCAGGTTGGTTTTTCTCCCCTGATGCTCTCCGATGGCAAAGAGGATTTGGGTGCCCTGGCGATGCTAGAAGACAACGTGAAGAAGCTCAAGTCATCAGGAGGGAAGGGGTCATCACCAGGCCAGGCGCTCAGCAAGGGTCAAATGGAGAGTGACTTTTAATAAATCTATTATATCTCTAACTTTGTACCATGGTTTCTAATTCTTCTTATTAAATATTTAAATAAAAATTATTTATCTACAATCTTATTGGATCTAACATAGAAAGTTTTATTCGAGGCTTCGCTCCTCCCAATGCAAAAATGCATTCCCTATCCTAACTTGTTAAGATGATTTGGATGCAATTTCTTTATTCTAAAACCTAAGTTCTAAGTTTTTATTGGAGGCTTCGCTCCTCCCAATTCAAAAATTCATTCCCTATCCTAACTTCTTAAGATGATTTGGATGCAATTTAACCTAAGTTCTAAGTTGAGTCGAATGCACCCCAATTTCAATGTCTGACAAATATGTCCACAGATTGTCTAGGTTTCCTCCCAAATTTCAATGTTTGAGGAATACGGCCACCGTCTCCACCGGATTCTCACAATAACGAGGCCTTAGATCACAGTGTCCACTTTTTATCCATGTAACGAGTCAATGCATCCTTGTAAAACCCATATGAGCGAATGACCCTTGTAAGACAAAAGCCCGCTAATTTAGGGCATGGGTGAGGGGGATGCACGATATTTTGCAGGAGCCCACAAGCACAAACATGTTATTTGAGTCGGCAGTGGGTTTTAAGTTAATGTTAAGCAACAAGAGAGCGAGGTGACAATCACATGAAACAAAATTACGAAGCATGGGATCGATCGATCATGGCATCGACCGGATGAAGGCTTCTTCTATAAGGTGCGGAGAACATGAAATTTAGTTGATACTGCATGCGATACGGCCCTGTTTCTGTTGTTAGGCATTGTCCACATGAAATTTGAGACTTCCCATGTGCTAAATTGGCCTTGAAATAGGTAGTTTGGTGAGGCGCGGGGATGTAATAATACGATGAGATCTGCCATTGATTACACTTATATATATATATATATATATATATATATATATATATATATATATATATATATATATATATATATATGGGGTTTGACTAATGTGAGTCTTGGTGCGATGGGTTGGTCGGTTTGAGTTGTTCCTAATCAAGTATATGGTGTGATTGAAGGAAGAATCGCCCATTCCATTCCATTCCATTCATCCATTGTTATTGTTATTGTTGTACATACATACAGAGTCCAGAGCTATTTATATAGCGGGAGAACTAGTCTTTATACTTGTTTTTGTTTGCATCTCATCTGTATAAAGAAAGTGAAACCCTTTCCTTTCTTACTTCCTTCCTTGTGGAATCAAATATAATGAAATGAAGCTTGGAAGATGAGAAGGAATAGGTGAGGTAGGGAGGGGGGGAGGATTTCAATGGAAGCACCGTCGAGACTTAATAATGAAGAGAACTTATCATCAGCAAAGGCTGTGCAGAAGAGATACGAAGGACTGGTGACAGTTCGTAGTAAGGCAATCAAATGAAAAGGAGATTGGTATTGGGTACACCTGGAACCCATTCTAGTGAAAAACCAGGACACTGGTGTTGCCAAGGCAGTGAAGTTAAGATGTGGACTTTGTAGCGCATTGTTCTCTGCATCCAATCCATCAAGAACAACATATGAGCATCTCAAACAAGGGACTTGCCCCAATTTTAACGGACCAATACCCAAGCCCATATTGTCGATTCCCTCATCGAAACCCGCCAACACCAGTTCTTCATCCCAACAGCACCAGCACCAACAACAGAGGAAGAGAAGCCTTGCACAGGCAACATTGAATCCTCCCCCTCCCCTACCCTTAACGATGGTGGACTCCTCTGCCCTCAGTAGCGCTTAGGTTGGTTCTGCTCCCCTGATGCTCTCCGGTGTTAAAGAGGATTTGGGTGCCCTGTCGATGCTGGAAGACATCGTGAAAAAGCTCAAGTTGCCAGGAGGGAACAGGTCATCACCAAGCCAGATGCTCAGCAAGGGTCAGATGGAGAGCGTGTTGATTTTGTTGGCAGAGTGGTTGTATGAGTCGTGTGGCACAATTAAGTCTTTTCTAACCCAGGTAATATTGTTGGAGAAAAGTTGGATGCAAAAATTGAAGAAGTGAGGAACGAGTCTGATACGAAGCTCAGAGATGCAATGTTCTTCTAGCTGGCATATGATGGGTGGAAGAAGATACACAAAAATGGAAAATAAAACAGAAAATATATAAACCTGGAGCACATAATAAAACGCCTTAGAGCACAAAGAAAACATAGAATTAACCGCCAAAAATAATGGCAGACATGAAATCGTACCTTGATAACTGTATCCAGAGATCAGGGGTCGCAGAATCGATCGAATTTTTTGGGTGGCATAGACTACTCGACCGTGGTCATCTTCAGTCATCTTGATCTCCACAGAATCCATGAAATCAGCCACTTCTGCAGGAGAAGATCTACATCCAAGCAGGTAGTTTGAGATGTCATACTTGTCATAACCCAATAATCTTCTTGTGCCTCTTCTTTCTGCATGAGATGATGATTCATTCTATGAACTAAAAACTAAAAAGGGAAAACATGATACCTACAAGCATGGTTAAACCACCTTGTGGAGAGATTGTGGGATATAAACATGCAACAGATGTTAGAAAGGACCAGCCACTTGGAAGAATTCCAGATGTTATACATGGCCAGAAGTGGCACCTTCCAAGAATGTTTTCAACGAACTACATAACTCTCGTGACAATGAAATTGATTTTTATATAAATAAATAGTTTTGATTAATTTAAAATTATGATTCTGATAAAAATCATTTAACTAGTTTCACCTATAGCAAATTAGCAAAATCTAAAACAAAAAATTTAATATTCATTATTTTAAACTAATGAAAATCATATTATTATATGAGAATATTTATAATAATTTTTTAGGTTGTCTACTATTTTTAGGAGGCTGCATTTGAAAATAAACAAGTTTGACACTAAATATGGTATATTTATAATATTATTTTTTAAGCATAAACCTTATGTGTTGTTGACATAAAAGACTAAGTTAAATAACCAAAGCATTCAAATCAACATGTCAACAAGGACATCGCCACACTCTAGTGGCACTTGTTACATTGATGTTAATTACTATACTATTTTCCCCTTTTAATTTATAACTTTATTGTACATTGATACCATGTACTACTATTACTTTCTTATTAGTCTAGAAGGCACTATAGCTTTCGTCGAGCAGTCAAATTCTTTTAACTGTGTATTAGTTCAATAAATTTGTGCAACCATAACCAAAGTTTCCTAAAACAAAATATTTATTATTTCTTTTTCCAAAAATTAAAAAAATAAAATTGTATAATTTGCAAGAATTTATATTCTAATTTTCTTATTGGTATATATGGAAGTGATGGGACTAACTGTCCCTGGTTGTGAGTTATTTTTTTCATATATTTGTCAGACCTCAACAAACAATTTTAATAAACAATTTTTTATGTATTTTTTATTGACCAGTTCCTAGGGTCACACTACACATTGCAGATCAATGCAATTGAGGTTGCAGATCAATGCAGTCGAGGTTGCATAGCAATGCAGTCCTTCATTTAGTGGACATTGATAGTTGAAGTCGATGAATTCAGTGTGTCATTGCAATGGCTAGTCATGGCCATTTGCATGTCCATTTACATATTGAAATCATTGGCAGTTGAAGTCGATGGATTAAGTGTGTCACTACAGTCAATGGCTGGTCGTGGCCATTTGCATGTCCATTTACATATCCCATCACTATCCAAAAGTCAGAGCCCGCACAAAACTTTTCTTTTACCTACCATTAAATGAGTCAACTTTGTTCTATACTTGAGAATAAGAATAAGAGTCTGAACATAAGCATGGTTTGCAATCTATAACAAAGAGTCAAAGTCCAAGCAAAAGCGTAGTTTGAAACTTGTAACAAAAAAGAAGAGTATGAGTTGAAGCATGGTTTGAAACCTGTAACAAAGAAGAGACGAGGATTAAGGGTTTGCAACCCATAAGAAAGAGTAGAAACTTAATTGTTGTGAGGTACTTACCTGTCTTTGTCTTTATTTTTCATTTTTCATTCCAATAATGATTTTTTTTGGTCCACGGAAATTGTCCCTCCCACAACCCCCACGGCCCATGGCCCTGAACAGTCAATTGGTTACTATCATGAATCTTGGTAGTTGTCGGTTGCCACTAAGCTAATGACTTTGTGGCCTGGAAGTTCACCGCCCTCTCTAGGCTTTGCTTTCATAAAGTATGCATTAGCTAATGAATTTGTGGCCTAGAATTTCACCACCCTCGCTAGGCTTTGCTTTTAGAAAGTATGCATTAGAAAAGAGACTTGAAAATGCAAAGAGAGAGATAAGATAAAAGCAAGTGTTTACAAGAGAATAACCTGGCTATGTATTTGGTATGCTCTGCCTCCTGCCATGCTACAACTCAAGCCTCTAGGATGCTTCTTTGATAATTCATGATGATATTATAGGGCCAATTGATAATTTTCTATTGCGTCCATCAGTGTTATGCATCTTCCTAGAGTAGATGTTGTGAAGTAACATGGCTCCTAGTTGAAAGTGTTGTGGCTCTAAGAGGGGTTCTTGTTCTTGAAGCTCTTGGCTTGCAATAGGGGTTCGTAGGGTCATTTATGTCCATATATCCCTCAAGGAAATTGATCTCGTAGTTGAAGTTGGAGGGATGTAAGATAAGTGTTCATTGGCGGGATCTGTGATGGGGTTATTGACCAGTCTCATGAACTTACCATAATCAATCTTCTTGGTGTCTCCCTCACCTCGATCCAATCCTACTTCCTCTTCATCCATAGTTGCATGAGTACTGGAAGGTACAAACAAGGCTTTAGAGGCATTGGGTGAAAGCTTATTTTTCTTTGTGCATCTGAAGCCTTGGAATTATTCTTAACATAACCTTGATATCCTCCTTCTAAAGCCTTGGACTTATTCTTAACATAACCCCAATCTCCTCTTTCTGAAGATAAACTGACCAAACACTTTTGTGCATCATCACATTTTGAAGGGGTTGGCTTGGAAAGTGACTGTAGAATAGGCATGTGATCATAATTCCCCTAATGGAATTCCCTTATTCACACCACCCTTAGGGAACTCAAAGCTACTAGAACCATTGTCATGGCTATTTTCATATGACTTGTAACTCTTACCTTCAAGCGATCCCATTGCTCCTATAAAATCACTTATAGAATTACCCTTCTACACCAACTACACTGAAAATACTACTCAATATTTCTAAAGTCATAGGAAATTATCATAAACTCAAAATGTTGGTCATACCAACAAAATACTTGTGAATATATTCACAATGATACCATTTCCATGGACTTAGAACAAGCAATGCTCTTTTTTTAATAACACACACTATTAAATTTCCATAACTAGCTCAATGCTCTTTTTATAATAACATACACTATTAAATTTCCATAACAGGTTCTATCTAGTAATATATTAGTCTAGCATGGCATGAACAATGATTTGATACAGGCTCCATTGGATACCAACTCATTGTTTTACAGCTGAATCTGCATCTTATTCAAAAAAAAAATAACTACATTAAATAAGGGGATCCCTATTCCATACCTGTTTTTCTTGCAGTGCAACTCATTTCACTATCTATGGCTGCTAAGAGAAAGATCAGTTGATCTGTGGAGCACATGGAGAACATTGCTTGTAACTTGCAACATTGTTTGTGGAGCACTATCTCATCTATATTATCTATATTTTGACGGATCAAATCTACTTAGTAAATAATTTATATATAACTAAACTTTTGTAGCTTGCTTTTGAAATTGTTGCAGTAATATATTCGATTATTTGTATATAACTGAACTTTTACAGATTGCTTAAGTTCATTAATATATTCGATTATTTATATATAACTAAACTTTTTCATATTGCTTTTGAAATTACTGCAGTAATATATCCGCTCACAATTTATGAAGTCATGAACTATCTCATAGGTATTTTGAAAGATAAAATCTACTCTGTAAATTATTTGTATATAATTGCTTTTGAATTTCAATAATCCAAAATTTCAAGTAAATAAAATAGAGATTGAATTCCCAGCAATGATTTCATAACCCAATTATCACATTAATGTACTCATATATATATATATATATATATATATATACAATTTTCAAACATTCTCATATTATTACATAAAAGAAGAGGCTATTATTCTCATATTATTACATAAAAGAGAGTCTACTCTTTTTTTTCGATAGAAAGGAGCTAAAGACAGAATCCTCTATCCAGCGTGGTATCGTGTTATCACATATACGTTAGACTACTACTTGGTATCATATTATTTCATATAGGTGAAAACAAAATCGTTTGTCCTACATGGTATCACTAAATGTACTCCATAATATTATTTATATATCACTAAACGTTTGCTTTTGAATCTCGCAAAAAGTTAATTAGCGTAATTAATTAGTGCATGGTTCAAAGTGCAGCACAACGAAAACAAGAAAAGTAGTTTAACTGTGTGACACATAATATTTCAGTTTGTAAGTCATTAAAAACTAGCACAGCAGTAAAATAGTTGTTGGTGAACGCCGAAAGGTTAAGAAGATGAAACGAATCCTTAAAAGAATATATTAAATTTTATTTTCTATTAATAAATAAATTGTTGGGCTTCATTTATCTGGTGTTAATATTTTAATTTATGTTAATCACTTACGTGGCAATCAGTTAGCTATCAAAGTAATTTTTAAATATGATTAGGTAAATGTAAAAAAGTAAACACATAAACTGATGTCTTTATAATAGCTAGGAAGTTAATGATTGAAATCACAGCCATTTATTTTGTGTGACTACTAAGAATTTTCCAGCCATATTTAATCATGTCCATAGAAAACTTATTAAGCACTAAACCCCTATTAAATCTGCCCATTGTCAATAGGTGTACGCCTTTCGACGTAATAAGTCATTAAAATTTTCAAGTACAACAATGAAAAAAAATAAATTTTTATTCTTTAATAAAATAAATTATATATCTTTCCACTGTATAAAAATTAAGATAGTTCTTTTAAAAGTTAAGATGGTTTTTTAAAAGTTTTGTTTAAATATTCATGTTATTATTTACAAATGAATTATGATGAAAATTTCAATATTTCAATTTTATAAATTTTATAAATTTTTTGAATTTATATATTTTTTTATATATAAAAGATATATTATATATTGGATATATTAAGATGGTGTTTTTACGGGGTTTATTGAACTTTCATTTTATCTCCACATTTCAATTTTATAATTTGTATCATTTCAATTTACGATATTTCTATGTATTGTTGATCTGATTTCGAGGTAGACAAAATAACCAATCTCTTAAAACTAATTTCAATTACCAACCACTTAAAACTAGTTTCTATTTAGTTTCAATTTTTTAAATTAAGCAACTTGATTCGGAACTAGTTTCATTTTTTTAGTTTCAATTTTTTAAATTAAGCACCTTGACTCGGAACTAGTTTCATTTTTTTAAATTCAAATAAATTGCAGAAACTATCAAAGAAAACCATTAAGGCTCAAGTTCTAAATTAGTACCATTAAAGCTCAAGTTTTGAATTAGACACTTTTGCAAACTATAATCTTGTATCCGTAATTATTTTCATTTTGAATTGATCTACGAACTCGAACTTCGAAAGATACACTTTTAATTAATCAAAACTGCCCATAATTATTTTCATTTTAAATTGAACTTAGATTTGTAAACTGAAACTCCAAAATATACACCTTTAATTAATCAAAACTATTGGTATACACTTTTAATTAATCAAAAGTATTGGTAACCCTACAAATGCTTAATAACTATTTTACTATTTGTTTTAAAAACTATGGCAGGGACTAGCCACCTCGTGGCTGTGTCTTGTTTTTATACTTATCCCCCACACATATGTTATATTTATAATACCTTTATATATAAATAAAAAAAATTATAAATATATTAAATAACATAACTATAATCTTTATATATAATAAAAAATTATTAATGCACACTTTCTTTTGTATTGATATGTATTTGTATATAAATAAAATTTAAAATTAAATAATAATAATAAAACTTGAATTTATAGCGGGTTAGGTAATGTGTGGCCTTGCATGAGGGTTAGGTCTGCATGCCTTCTCCTCCCCACTCTTGTTGGTAAACTCGACAAAACCCTTCCTTGCTTCATATATCTTGTTCATTTGTACGATGTGATCATTCCTCATCTTTTTTATCACAACTTCACGACAAAGTTTCCTGAAGGGTGGGTGTATGTAATGCCCCGTTTTGACTTAGGCAACTATAATTACTTATGGCTTGATCGTGTTTTTATTTGCTTATTATCTATGGGACATTGTTAACTTTCGCACTTCAAAATTTGGACATGTGGATCTATCTGTATGTAAATATTATCATTGATTATCGTTATGTGATTAATGATGGATGTTATGCGACCTACTTCTAGCATGCAAATTTTAATTGAAAGATCTCAGTACGTGGATACCAAGTTTAATGTTATCTTTAAATGCAATTACATGTTAATAGTTTATGGTTATGCATGAGTTCATGTTATAAACTAACTTGCATATTTAATGGGCTATAGCCAGAGAAGGGTGATAATAAGTGGTCGATGTTGTGGACATCCACTGAGAAACAATATGATAGGAATCATGTGTATATTAATTTATATTGGTTCAATTGCATTGATATGATATGTGGGCAAGTGCAGGTTTTTCAGGTGGCGCGACTACCAAAAAATGGATATTCAATGACAAAGTTCCTAAAACACAGTGCCATCATATGGTCCATGATAGGGTGTTGATCCTAGTTCTATCAGAAAGGGCAGATGCATTTCCGACCATGTATCCTCTGAAACTTGGAGCCGTGGGAGAATGGTGTTAAGTCACGCTTCCCTAGACGTGTGATGAGGAATGTGAGTTGCCTATTGGGGAAGCTTGGTCAAGGTAGTTGACACTTCCGCTTATGGGTTCTATCTGGAGTTAGGTCAATATAGGTGCCACTCCAGTATAGTCCAGCGAAGGAAGGATAGAGTTGGGAAGACATAAGTAGGTTAGAGAGGGAGGGTGTTAGAGTAGTTGAGAGTGTTGTGGGGTTTTAATCTTATAACAGTAGGGCATGACTTACTCTTTGTTCTTTAATAATAAATGCTTAGCTCAATTACAGTTATCTAGGCAATTGTTGCATTCATGTTAAACTGTTGTGATTGATGAATTTTGCTAATGATGTTAATGATTGGTTATTCATTATGAGGTTGATTGAACTATTGATTGGATTGGAAGCATACATGAAATTTCATTAGATGTGATGATTGTTTTCATGAGTACACGCACAAGCTATGTATGCGCCAACTACTCATACATACCTTGCGCATGTACATTAGTATTTATATATGTATTAAATTAAGGATGTTTGTTATTCTGATCTAGATGTATAAATTTTACTATAATGATATTAATTAAGTGAAATGAATAAAGTTAGTGATGTTAATTAAGTGAATTGATTAGAGTTAATGAGATTAACTAAGTGAATTCAGTGAAATGAATAAAATTAGTGATGTTNTTCTGATCTAGATGTATAAATTTTACTATAATGATATTAATTAAGTGAAATGAATAAAGTTAGTGATGTTAATTAAGTGAATTGATTAGAGTTAATGAGATTAACTAAGTGAATTCAGTGAAATGAATAAAATTAGTGATGTTAATTAAGTGAATTGATTAGAGTTAATGAGATTAACTAAGTGAATTGAATAAGTTAAAGATATTAATTAAGTGAATTAATTAGATTTAATGATCTGATTAATTAAGTTGATTGAATAAATTGAGCTAGTTAGATTTAAATCTGATTTATTTGGTTAGATTTAATATTTTATCTAAATGATTGAAATATTTTATTATTTATGTACGTGTGTTGTGTGTGTGAGAGATATGCATTAATTGAAAAGCACTAAAAGTGGGTAAGATATTCATTTCTATTATTGAAGTTAAGAAAGTGGACAGAGAGGATATCAGGGGGAGCCTTTTGAGGATGAAGGGTGGTTGAAGAAGGGAAAGGGAAGAGGATAAGCAGGAGGTTGGGGTGTGAAGAAGGGGGAAGATAAGTTTAGAAAGGAGAATTTGGAGGGAGGATTTTCTTGAAGTAAGTTCTGGAAAATAATTATGGGAGTTAGAAATTGCAAATTGGACCTGGACATACTTGGATTGGACTGTGATTATGGGGACTTTGGGCATGAAGGGGCAGAAAACGACAAGGTTTTCCTTGAGCTAGGGAGCCGACAACCCTATTTATAATTGTTTGGAAGGTTAAATATCCAGTTGGGGAAATAGGGGAGCATAAAAGGCAAAGGGAGCAACTCAACTTAACTAATTCAAACAGATATTGAGGTATTTACTATTTTATATTTTGTTTTCCTGAATTATTATGAACAATTTGTTAATTAGGTTAAATTGCAACAAGAATTATTACCATTTTCATATATTCATATAAATGCTTTCAATATTAAGAAAAATAAAAAAAAATTACAGAGTCACAGAAACATAAATAACATTACAATGGTTAAAATTATGAATTCTTATAGGAAAAGGGCTTCACACCATCCCCCTCTCTCTCTCCCTCATGTTCACAAATTTATCTTCTACAACTCTACCTGGTCACTCATAGGCTCAAATTACATCCTCTAGCATATCACGGGAACACTCATGCGGTTAGGAATTTCCAATCCATGGAATGGATCCAATAACGTACACTAGAATGCATATCCTCTAGTGAATAACTTCCAATAAAATGGAATGGATAGATTCAAATGAGCTATTGGGATAGTCAATTTGCATGCATGAAGGGAGAGCGCGTGAAAAGAGATGGTTTGAATATCCATGCAATTCAAATTCCAATGGAGATGGAGTCTTTTCCACTCCTCCAAACTTATACTCAACCTCATGCTCTCATAACTAAGAAAGGTGGCATTCCCCACCAACCATCACCTACATTCAATGATTGGTAGTTGGGCTTCTTAATAAGGTGCAAGGGTGAAAAGATAAAGGTTAGGAGACTTGGGAAAATTAGGAAGCTTCGGAATATGTAAGGCCTTCTTATTTCAGGGCCTCAAAATAAAAGAATATATATATATATATATATATAGTTATAGTTATAGTTATCTCCTAATGAAATAACTGCAATTTAGTTTATGGTTTCCCTTCATGGTTTAATTGGTTTTCTTTATACCGGAAATAAACTGGTAAACAACGTAATAACAATATAAACAACATAATAAAATGCATACCTCGACCTGCAGGTTGGTTTGGTTTAGTCCCTGGTTCTCTTGTTCTTGAGCTTACCCAAATTGCTCAACTAAATATTAACCTCCCAACCAACTAGGAACAGCCTCTCTGTCTCCCTAGCTCCAGGTATCCTTGTGGTTTCCTAGCCCCCGAGCCCAAAGTTCCCAGCAACAATAGTGCCCTATGAGAGTTCTCCATAACAATATGTTCTTCCATTTTCCCCCTCTTGCAGAATTTTCCCAAAACAAAATGAGACCCCTCTCCAAGTCCCTTGCCCTCTTCCTTATCCTCCCCTCTCATTCAATTCCCCAATTACCTTATCCCCTTATTAATTCCCCAACAACCTTATCCCCTCATTAATTCCCCCAGCTACCATAATATAATAAAATAGTAAAATATTCATTGTATTTAATTTAATAATTAATTAAATTTAACTTAACAACTATGGTAAATAAATAATCAAATTGGGTTGTTACATACACCCACCCTTCAATAAACTTTGTCCCAAAGTTAGAATAATTTACAATACAAGGGTAATGACACATGATTCATACATCCACATCAAATAAACAACATCATCAATTTAAAACACTTATATATACTAGTGTACATGTGCAAGGCATGCATGTGTAGCCAGCGCATACAAGACTCACACATGTACTAATGAAAATAATTATCACACCTAAATTAATTCGTGTATGCGTCCAATACAATTAACAAGACCATTCATTTCATAAAAGATAGTAAACCATTTAAAATGTTCGTGAAATCCCTCAATTACAATAATTTAGCACAAGCAACATTCACTTAGATGATTTTAGTTCAGTTAAGTAAATATAAACATACATATATACATATTTTCAAAATGAGGAATCAAGAAATTCTACCATAATGTGAAAGCCCCACACACTCTCAACTACTTCTAGTCATCCTTCCTCCCTAACCTACTTCCATCTTCCATCCCTATCCTTCCTCTGTTGGACTGTCTTGGAGCGTTAATTATATTGACCTAACTCCAGATAGAACTCGTAAGCAGAAGTGTCAACTCTCTTGACCAAGTTTCCCCAGCAGGCAACTGACAGTCATCATCACACGTCTAGGGGAACGTGAGCTAACACCATCCTCCCATGACTCCAGGTTTCAGAGGATACATGGTGGGAAATGCCTACACCCCTCCTAATAGAACTAGGGTCAACACCCTACATGGACCATACAGTGGCACTGTGTTGCTGGGAATTTTGTCATCATATATTCAGTTATAGGCAGTCTCGCCACCTAAAAAACCTACACTTGTGTACATATCGTAGAATGCATTTGAACCAACATAGTTTCACATACAAAG
Organism: Picea engelmannii; assembly: GCA_009831015.1. NCBI lineage: Eukaryota > Viridiplantae > Streptophyta > Pinopsida > Pinales > Pinaceae > Picea > Picea engelmannii. The sequence continues at coordinate 24,253 of ML851448.1, forward strand.
ATTCATACCATATTGTTTCTTGGTCGGTGCTCACGACATCAACCTTTTATCATCATTATCCTTTGGCTATTTCATAGCCTCTTGACCTGCAGATTAGTCTATAACACACACTCATACATATTCCATGCATCATCATCATGTAAATGCATTTAATCATAATCTCAATCCAGTATCCACGTACCAACAACTTTAAATGTCATAATTTTCAAGTTAGAAATAGATTGCATAATATCCATCATAATTCAAATAACGTTAAACATTCATAGAATTGACATTTACATAGGTTCATATGTCTTAAAAGTTCAAGTGTAT